>OZ010608.1:17418480-17498480 GCA_963932145.1 Acanthosepion lycidas | reverse complement strand
AAATTTTTGTTTCTTTTCATGAAAAATGAAAGGAAGAGACGAACAAGTCAGAATGTGTGGCATTTTCTGAATAAAAAAAAAAAAAACTTCTAAAAGAAAGAAAAACCGGAAATATTGAGTTTTTGAAAAATGAAGGAGCCCCCCCATCCCTCCTTTGAAAAAAAAATAATCACGAATAAAATAGAAAATAATTGAATAGAAGCAGACGACTGTAACCTTTCTTATATTTACTTATCAGTTTTAATTTCCCCTATTATTCTATAGCCTTGACTTTTTTTTTAAAATGTCGTGTCACTTGAGTCTTTCAAAAATTTCTTTAGTATTTTTTGTTTTCTATTTTAACAATTTTTTTTTTTTACCGTTTTCTTAATTTCAGTTTTCGTTTTCCAACATTGTCTTCTTTTGTGTGTGTTTGCATTTTATTTCCTTATTTTTTTTTCTATCATTATTCTTGTAGTAAATGCCAGGAACATTTGCAGCAAACAAAGATGAATGTAATCTCAAACAAACGACCTCCGTCTCAGACATTTGCACAAAGATTCTGTTCATTTATTTGCCTATATTCTGGACAATATCAATTGTGGCAATTTGAAATATTGTATAAAACAACCGTAAAATCAGTTGGTTAATAACAAGTGTCAATATATAAATGCTTTCAAATGAAAGATTAAATGTACAAACTTAAAAATATTTCGATGCCATCTTCCTGTAGGACGTAGGTGACTATAATGGTAAACAGTTTGCTTTTAATTATTATTTTTTATGCCATATTCCTTCATGAAGTAGGCGATATTGACTCTCTGCAGATATTTTTTAATTATTTTTGAACTGCCATAATCGCTTGGAAAAGTGTAGCAGTTGTCTTCTCCACAGTTTGAATTTTTCCTTCTCCCCCACCCCAAGTTAGAAATCTGTTGTGGAGTTATTTCGCAGTGGAGGCTTGTATTTGTACTAAATCGGTCCTAAAATAGGTTCGACGTACAAAACGTTAGGAACTTGATATAATGGGCCTTACGCAGAGTAATCTTGTGGTGGTCGCTGATACTTTCGTATTCGACTAACTGTCGTCCGACATCGAGTCACTGACCGACCGACTGGCTGACCCTAGTACTCCTACTTATTATAGGTGGGAGAGTCTATTAACTATAGAATAGGTGTGTTCCACCATAACAAAATCCCAGTTTGCTATGCTTCAGGGCGTGATCAAAGTGTGGTATGTTTTCTCCTCAATAGATCCAGCTGCAGCACTTCCCTCATTGCATTAAATGAAGCGGGGTTGGTGGATATCCACTCCAGTGTGATAGCGGATCGCGGAGTTAGACAATTTTTGCTCTAGGTTCATATAGTGATTTTCCAAGCGTAGCTTAGATTTGGGACAAGGCCGAATGTAGGGGGCACCCAGTGAGAATCGAACTCACTACTCCGTCGTAATTGTCCTAGCGAGAGAAGCTTGCTAACCATTACACCACCTCGAGCTGCGCCTGCTTTAGGTACATATATATGCGTATGGTTATCCCACATTAACTTTCGTGGGAAGGTGGGTAAATACCATCTATCTTTCTATTAAACCTATAGATGGGGTGAAAATTCTTAGAATTAACCAAGGATATATGTGTGAAAGCGAACGCAACAATTTGTGGTGGGTTCAGAAATCAAGCTAGAAATACAATACGGAATATGAAAGAACGTTTATCTTAAAAAAAAATATATATATATATATAATTCCGCGCTGTTAAAATTATTTAAAAAATTTAATATATATCTAAAAAAGATCTTGGTGAGATCGAAAGTACTTGGGTTGAAATAAAAACTACAGTACTTCCTTGATGCATTAACATCAAGAAACTGATTAGAGGACTGGAAAGGATTATTATAAAAAATAAAGACATAATATGTCTATTATTCAATGAAACATGCTTATATATATATATATATATATATATATATATATATATATATATATATAAAAGTGAACATAGAAGTCAACACTTAGAGGCGACAGTCTGTTTCATGCTAGATGCAAACCCCAGGCCACAGGATTGCATCTAGCATGAAACAGACTGTCGCCTCTAAGTGTTGACTTCTATGTTCACTTTTATATTTACACACGCTCTATCACTGATATTGAAGACTTTATCCCATAAATATAGCACATCTTAAGATCTTTCTTCATATATATATATATATATATATATATATATATATATATATATATATATATTTGGTTGGATAGATGTGAGTTTGTGACCCTGGGTTTCACGCTTTTGTTTGACTGACGATCGCAAAAGCGTGAAACCCAGGGTTACAAACTCACATCTATCCAACGAAATATGTTAGCTCTATCTCTGATATTGAGCGCTTTCTAATAAGTACCGCGCATATAATATATAAATAATTTATATACACACACTTTTCTCACACACACACACACACACACACATATATATATATATATATATATATATATATATATATATATATATATATATATATATATATTAGTGTGAATGGTAGAGAAAGAGACAGACGTTTATTGGTCATTGCAAATCCCTTTCTGGAAATGTATTTACAAACGTTTATAAAAGACCGTAATTCTACTAATTTTTGTTATATTTTTCATTTTACTTTCTGTCTGGGCCGCCACTGCGTGTTATTCTCCGGATTTCATTCAACCAACCTTTTGCTGTAACTAGTATCCTTTCTGCTTGTTATATGTTCTGTCTACTACCATTTTTTTTATTCAATCACATTCGTTAAACACTATATTTTATCAATATGGTAGAAACGTACTTTCATTAAGTGTATGATGTTTATTAAATACTTTTTACTTAATCGTTATGCGTCGTTTGATGTCAGCTTCATGGTCTTTCTTTGATGCTCTCATCTGGCCTCAGTAAATGCAGATTTTTATATTTCAAGTCCTCTTTCTTTTTTTTTTCGGAACTGATTTCTAACATCATGAGATGTTCTCTATTCATATCATTTAGTATCTCTCGCAGCTTATCTGATATTTGTAAGATGTCGTCAGCAAAGCAGACATGGTACAAATGGTCTCCGACTATTTCTCTAGAGTTCATTTTTCAGAAAAAGATTTTGCAAGGCATGTTCTAAATGTACAGATATTCCCCGATTTACGCCATTTCACTTTTACGAAACACCTACAGTAATGCAAGATTCTCCGCTATTAGAAATTGCGTAAATCAAAGAAGAATCACTATTTACATTATTCGGACTATTGTCCTCATCTTTGTCACCATGTTTATCCCAACGTTTCGGCCGTTGTACGCTCCGGCTTTCTTCAGGTGGTTGGAATGTCGAACTGAACCCTTTATTTCGCTCACTGGGCTAGACTGTTCTAACTCCACTAGTTCATCTCATGGATGTCAGTTATCTCCTGTTAATTCCCCTCTGCAAGTTCTCCACCGCCTTAACCAGGTATTGAACTCACACAATTTGGGTCCTGTCACTGGATCTAACTAACGATTTTATCCACTGTGTCATGTGTCCTAGAGGACATCGGTGTATGAATTTCTGGGTTATAATCCTAATGTCTTCAGCAACCGTTTTTTACCTGTGCTCATATTACAATTTTTGCTGTTATCATTGCATGTTTTTTTTTTTTTTTTTATCAGATGTTTTTAATACCTCATCTCAGAAATATAGACAGCTACTGAAGAAATTACCTTATGGGAAAATATTTCGAGCATCACAGATTACTAAAAAGTAAATATACCGTTTGATTCAATGACAAAGACGGTTTCGTCTCACGCATTTTTATATCACATTTCTTTAAAAAGCAATTAAAATGCGTGATTTAATCTCGTAGTTTTATTTATTATTTATGATATGTATTTCGTATATTTGTTTCTAAATATAATAACGTTTAATTAATGTTGGGTTATCTTCTGAATGTTTCTAATATTTATTATTTTTATAGTGTATCTGTTATAGTATTTTGTCATTGGTAAGAAGTTGTTTGATTTCTTGTGTTTTATCGTCATGTTATTTGGTGAAGAGACAATTACATTAATTAATATAGGAAAGCATTGAACATGCCCAATATCTTAAAAGAACTTTCATCTATGTCTGTTTCTCTCGATCACAAAGTTCCTTGTATTCTGTAACCGACACTGAAGGTCGAAAATAAGAGAATATCTTGGACGGTTTAACCACGTGTACCCATCCCCCGTTATCTGAAGTTTTGTCAAGCGGAAAAGAATGAATATTACTTTATATGGGGAAATTTTGAGCGTTTCCAGACCCAAAAATCAGTGAGCTTCTTCATCCTAACTTGGTTTCGAAGGCCATCGTGGTTGGAGTAGAAAATGCTTATCTCACGCATGTTCTAATTCTTTGTAGGCAAGCATCAAGAGAACCTGTTTCCGGCCAAACCCACCTTTTCAAAAGTAGTCACACCATTCAGTAATAGGCATATTGTAAATAGACAAACGTCGCTTGCTTTTCGAAAACTTGATAGATATCACTTCACTTTTATATTAATAAGGCTTTTTCCCCATTATCCAAAATTACGTAAATGGAAGAAGCAATTACATCATTTAATATAAGAAAAGTATACTCAATCTCTGCATAGGACATTCTTCTGTTTTTCTCTCGATAACAAAGTCCCTCGTCTTCTGTGATTGAGAAAGTTTAAAAAGCGAAAATATTCTGGAATTTTTAGCTTGAGGGTTACCTCCACTTGGTTTGCCAAGACACCGTTAAGTGGCGTAATTAAACAACTATAAAAACGAGACAACACTTGTTTCATTTTCTTTTCCTTCAAGCATGCGGTAGAAGCAACACCAGCATGGGACCTTTTCCCAGGCATGGACGACAGCTTTCGGCTGAATGACTGAACTATTTCACACACGCGTGTATCAATCGTAAACAGATACATAATTCCCAATTGCTGCTGATCTTCATTCTTTTCACCTAGAATTTGTTTTTAATCGGTATCACAGCCTATGCAAGGCAGTAAAGCCACTAAGACGCAAGGGGTGTCAGGGTTTGGAAGAATTAGAAACAGAAACATTAATAATGAGCGGGAAGAGAAACGAGTAATCAGGAAGACAGTGGATAGAGATTGACATTGCATTTAAATTTTTGCCGATTAAAGTTAGCTGAAAAGCATGGAGCCGGAAGGGAGTTCCAAAAGTAAGGCAGTAAAGCCACTAAGACACAAGGGGGTTACAGGGTGTGGAAGAATTAGGAACAGAAACATTAATAATGAGCAGGAAGAGGAAAGAGTAATCAGGAAGACAGTAGATAGAGATTGACATTACATTTAAATTTTTGCAGATTAAAGTTGGCTGGAAAGCATGGAGCCAAAAGGGAGTTCCACAAGCGAGAAGTGCGAGAAGAGAAACTGTTTGCATAGAATTTACAGTTACATCTAGTCAGCTCAACTTTTAAATGAGATCTCGACGCCAGTTTATTACTGCTATTAAATTCAAAAAAGAATAGGGTACCATAGCGAAGAGTTCATCCGAACAATTACCATGAACGTATTTATATAAAATAAAAAAAAAATGTACAGGTAGGCAACCTTACGGCGGTGGGAAAGTGGCTGAAGCCGAGGCACCAGATTAGAACCAATAATATTGCTGATTCTTCTTCGGATTTTATCAAGGAGCTCAAGATAAACAGTAAGGGGCACCAGACCCTATGTAGCAGTAATATTCTAAGCTTGGACGAATGCTAGACATAAATATGTAAGAGATTCTGGAAAAAATTGTCTCGCACGATTCAATGAAACACCTTTCTTAGCAGCTGACCTTGCAATGGATTCGATATATGTCTGCTGATAATGTTAACCTCCAGGTTAACATTAGCCATGTTGATGGCAGGCAGAGATGGGTCTCTCAGATTTTTTTAATAGAGAGAAGTTTAGTCTGCATGTACTTTGCTTTGTTTTGTTTAGTTTTACGGCACATCAACCTCAATGGCTCATTTAATGCCGACAAGATATTTATTGATGGTAATATTTTTAAAAAAATGTATTGCTGGTAAAATATAATTTTTTTTTTAAAGTATTCCTGGTAATTTAAAAAAAAATGTATTGCTGGTAATGTTTTATTTTTAAATGTATTGCTGGTAATAATTTGTTCTTCAAAAATTCATTGCTGGCATTAAAACCTATTTTTAAACTTAGTGTTCTGACCCCGTTTAGGGGTTAACTATTTGCCCATAGCTGGAACCAAAACATGTGCTACCACCCCGGGTCAGGGTGGAGCTGGGAATACCAGCAATTAAGAGATGATTCCATGTTCCCCAAAACCTGCTGATCAGAGGCCTTGTTGTTGGATGTTGTTTATCGTCTTACCCAGGACGGAGTTTGTATGTATACTAGGTCATTTTTCTGCATTTTTTTTTTTTAAATTGTTTTATGAAAATCTGAAAATATTGTCACGTTGAAATTTATTTCATTTCCTTTCACCTATTCTAACAAGAAGGGCCTGTCGTTTCCATGCTTTTCGTCGAACTAAGACCAGTATTGCAACAAGAGTCACGTATTTTTCCTATAAAACATTTTTATAACAATCCTTCAAACACGCCTTTCAAAATGAAACCCGTAATTTTTCGTAAACAAAAAAACAAAAACAAAAAAAAAACAAAACAAAAAACAAACAAAATCATTGCAACACGGTCAGTTGTAGCGAAAATCTGAGAAGGTTAAATTCTGAGATCTGGAATTCTCGGATAGAATTCCTGTATAAATTAATTCTGATTTCTTCTTCGTTTTGTATCATTTCGGATTACGAAATATTTCCTCAGACCTTTCTACTTTTTGATAATGGAAGCAAATCTGGATATCCATGCTTACGAATTGCAAAAGCGGATCATGGTAAAGGATGAAAAGGACAAAGAGAAAAGGTAGATTTGAAGTAAATTAGACTTAGAGTTGGAAGCGGTATTTTTTTTCTAAAAGGAAGTTGTTTCGTGATTAGAGAATAAAAGACAAACACTGATATTGTAGATTTTTGATTGGGAAGGCATCCAATAAGAACGAAGGGGTTGAGTGGGGTGGGGGGCTTTTTACACGTGGGTGGGGTAATTATCCACGGGCGCTCGTTATTGATCTGATTAATTATTGACACAAGAATCAGAAAAAAAAAAGAAGCCAGGGACATTATATATATATATATATATATATATATATATATATATATATATATATATATATGTATCTTTTTATTGTGTTTATATATAATGACCGAGAACAAATCCTTACTGCAGACACCAGCTCAGGCACATTTGTGTTTGTTATACACCTACAGAACCCAAATGTCTTTTAAACTGCAACAATACTGAGCGTGGCTGAGTGGCTAGAACGTTCGCATTCTCACCATAAAACTCCCGGTTTGAATCTCACCCATGTCAATTTGTCGGAAAGATGACTTCTTTATATTATCGGGCTGGGGTGGGGGGATGTGACTGTGAAACTAAAGCTTTGTGAATTTAATTGGGTAGACGGAACTCTTCAGGAGCCGTCGATAGTTGAGTAATCACAAAGTTACAAGTCATCGTGATTGAGGGTTCGAAAATATTGCCGTTTGTTCAAATTGCACTCTCTCCCAGAAACTCTAACTATGGTCTGCTCAGCATAGTTGCAGTATAAATCACAAGTTGACTGTCGGTGTTGAAAAAACAAAATGTGCCTGGGTAGGTATCTGCAACAAGGATTGGTTGAGTGGGCGGATTTTCGGAAATGAGTAACTGGACACACACACACACAATATATATATATATATATATATATATATATATATATATATATATATATATATATATATATATATTAGTCATCAGTGTGACAAGGCATGCGATCGTTTCTGGTTGATTTGGTATCAGTCGGAGATTGTAACCCCTAGGCCATCGATGCCTGGCAGAGAGTAAGGCGAATTTTTGTGTATTTATTTTTTCATAAACTCACCAGTCACTCAGACTCCCTTGGTGAAAAAAAAAAAAAAAAAAAAACCTGGATGGCACAATATGCAGGTATATCAAGAATTGGTATCCTAGGAAAAAAAATAAGAAAAACATCTAAACAGAGCGAAAAAATCGTCTAGTGCCTTAAATTTCCAATCCAAAGAAAAAAAAAAGAAAAATCCTCAAGCGAATTTTGGAGTAACTTTTAAAATTACTGGGTTTTATGGAACTAACGTCTTTAATTTAATTTAATTTAATTACAAAATTAAATTCGGAGCTTTTAGCTTACATTTTTGAAACAAGGTTAGAACTGTGTAGCGAAAAAAACATATTTTAAATCAATTAATTTATAATATTAATGCTCTGTAAATTTACATTGAGCACTATTTTGTAAGAATAAAAATATCTATAAGAACACCGGATTATATATCTCACTGTTCTTTATATATATATATATATATATATATATATATATGTATATATATATATTACACACTTGTGTGTGCAAAAGTATTCGATTGAATATTATTTTCTTTATTTGTCTTTCCCAAGTAATACAAGATGCCGGTTTTAGTTGTTTTGCTCCCAATGTTGCAGCTGATTCACCTTATCTTTTTTCAGTTCTCTGCATCCATAACTTCCTTGGAATTTCAAATAGAGCCTTTTACTCAATATGGCTCAAATTTCATTTACTATGCTTACTAATGACTGATATGAAATGTCAACCAACTTGTCTTATTCACTTTCGCGTCGCTTACCCGTTTCTTCCAGCAAAGGACGTTGTATTTTAGCACCTCTACTTTTAAGGTTTGAAATCTCATCTGTCATGTTTTGCCCGACGCCGTAAGTTCACTAAGTGTGGCCCTTGAACAATTTATTACTGAAATAATGGAACCTTAAACGTAATGTCCCCTACTAAGCTGATGGGACTGTATGAGTGTCCTGATTAAGATGGGTGAACTTTTTCTGTTGCATGCCGCTCCTTAATCAAAGGCTACCTTTAACATATTCATCTCTACTTCTAGGTCAACTGAGGATGTTTTCAGTGTCTAACCTACAATAATACTTTCAGTAGTCTCATCCATCAGTGTAATTATCTTTATATTAACTCTTCGTATTCCTTTATAAAAATTCTTCGATATTCCTTTAGAGGGGCGGTTTCATATTCCTTGCCACAACCGCACGGTATTGAATAGATTCAGTTCTTAGTCATGTTTTCTTCTGAGATGGGTTTGTTTCGGGGGGGGGGGATATCTTCGAACTTCGAAAGTGTTGAACTGCTTTGAATACTGTTCCGATATCGTATGCTTTCTTTGATGTGCCCTTTTCTTTTGCTGTTTGTGGAAGCTGATTTTGTAGTTCGGTTTGAAATGCAAAAGAGAATGACTTCCTTCTAATTTTCCTAAAAGGAGTGACCAGGGAAACTCATCAGGGTTGAAGGAAAATAAATTAGCTAAAGTATCAGCCTCTTTCGAAAAATAATCTGCGGATTTAATAGATTCATTTTCCAACAAGACAACAACCGTAAACAGCAGCATCATCATACAATAATTCTGCCTGTCCCGCCGTTACGTCCTGCCAACACTTCATAAATAATGGACTATGCAGTTTTGACCGGCTGAAAACACGGAAATATCATATCAGACACACTATCTGGTTTCAATGAGAAAAAGATAGAAAACATGTTTAACGTCTGTTCCAAGGAAATGGAAAAGTTGTTAATTTCAAATCTTTTCATTTGTACCCCCTTACTTCTTAAAATAACGACCAGCATTCATATGATTGTAATTACAATACTGTGTTGAAGTGGTTAAACTCAAATATTTACCGATGAGAGAGTGAAATTCCTACGGGGATTTTATTGTCGGAGAACTCGCCATGAGCTTATTTCAATCATTAACTTAGGAATAACGATTCATAAGAAAATTCAAATAGGAAAACCGTGAAATTTTCGTGCGTTTTTCTGTTACGTTCATCTCGGAATAGCTTGAGAAAATTAACATTAGGTTGACGGACAGAATCTTTGAGCAACAAAGAAATTTTAAAGAAAATAAGGAAACTTGTATTTGGAGTCAGAAAGAAAGAGGGCTCGGAGAATTTGACACTCATAAAACTTATTGAGCGGCAGAGGAGTACAAAGAACGAACGAGTAACACAGAGGGATTTTGTATTATCAGAAGTTAAAGATGGGAAGTTGTGTAGAGCCATGATCGCCTACATCCAGAAAGGTCATAGCATATAAAAGAATGATAAAATGAGCTTATCGTCTGAAAGAAATTCAATCGAACATTTGTAGCCTGAAATGAAAATTGATCTTCATATACGAAAAGCATGGAAGATGAAAAGTTCAAAATTCTGAATGGAAAAGGGCACGAAAAAAAAAATAAAGAAAAAAAAAAAGAAGCCCTCGATAAATATAAAATGATTGAAACTACAGAAAGCCTCCGTTAGCAGTGAACGTCATCAAGAAGCTTTCAACTATTAGTTTAGGGGCTTGAATTATTATGAAAACCTCGTTATAATAAAATATTAAGAGGTTTTGGTGCAAGCCAACTTGTACTATTTCTTTACGTAATTATGGGAGGCTTAGTCCAAAAATCAAGTCAAGGCGTTTCAGCAATTAGACAATCAAAAACATTGTTTTTTTTTTTGCCTGAGGTATTCAGAATTAATTTGAATATTATGGGCTTTGTTTTTTTTTTCTAATTCTCAAGTTCTGTAAAGTAACCGAAAAAATGGACATTTTTTCAGTCAGCTTCGTCCAAAATTGGCCAAGAAAAAGTATAAATTTGTCTTTCACTAAAAATTCTGTAGGTCAGTGTTAGTGTTACTCTAAATATTCGAATTTTAATTACATATTGTGTAATATTTCATACTACGATAGTGTTTAAGCTTCAAAGGAACATTTATTTTTTTTCTTCACATTTACAGTGACCTAACCCAAGCATAACTATTTTTTAAAATTCTTTACATAGGATATGGTATTTTGGATCAGGTCAACTAAAACTAATGGTGGAAAATTAACTTTATTTTTAAATTCACCACATTCAAATTGTGGAAAATTAATCAAAATAATATGAACCATTTAAAAATCTTTCGTAGGCCTGTATAATTATCTAAACAAAATAATAATTATCCCTTATTTAGTATCCATTCGGATATTAAAATGTTTTTCTAACGAGAACTGATTAAATGTCGTCAAATTAAAGTTGGAAAGATTAATTGTTCGACCTAATATTTCAGCCAAATAATAGCCAAGCAATAAGTCTGGTCTTTGCTATGGTCTCAGTTATTTCACCCCAAGTAAGGCAATAAAACCACTAAGATGCAAGTGGTTATTGAATACGAGAAACTATAAGAAAAAGAATTATTAAAAGGAGACAGTACATTAAAAGAACAATATTTATATTGTTCGGAATGTTGTCCTCATCTTTGAAGCCATATTCAAAACATTTCGACCGTTGTACGCTAGGGCTTTCTTCAGTTGATTTCGAAACGAATAAGAGGTTCGGTTTGAAATTACAAAGAACTGTACCAAAAAACAAAAACAAAACAGAGACCTCAATTCAAGGCTTTCAACAACAGCAACAACTAAAAGGACAGAACAGATGACAGTCGAAGAGAGAATAATGACGTAATAAACATGTGGACATTCCGCATTACTTCAAACAGAAGAATAGGAAGGAAACAGTACAAAAATATAGGAAATAACTATAACATTTTTTGAAAAATTGATTGCATGAAAAGATTTCAAACTAATTTAGCACTGGCTGCTCGGCGGTCTATGAATGCCGAATATTTCGTTATAACAAAACGTATGATGTTACCATTAATAATGAAGATGAGAACAGATAGTACACTTTGATCGCAGTCTGATTGTCATGAGTTGAATAAAAGCTTAACTCGATTAGCACTGGCTGCTCGGCGGTCTATCAAGGCCGAATGTTTCCTCATAACGAAACGGATGATATTACCATTAACAATGAAGATGAGAACGGATAGTACACTTTGATCGCAGTCTGATGGCCATGGGTTGAATAAAAGCCTAACTGGATTAGCACTGGGTGCTCGGCGGTGAATGAATGCCGAATGTTTCCTCATAACGAAACGGATGTTATTACCATTAACAATGAAGATGAGAATAGAAAGTACACTTTGATCGAAGACTGATTGCCATGAGTTGAATAATAGCCTAATACGATTACCATTGGCTGCTCGGTGGTCAATGAATGCCGAATGTTTCCTTAGAACGAAACGGATGATATTACCATTAACAATGAAGATGAGAACAGATAGTACACTTTGATCGCAGTCTGATGGACATGAGTTGAATAAAAGCCTAACACGATTAGCACTGGGGGCTCGGCCGTCAATGAATGCCGAATGTTTCCTTATAACGAAACGGATGATATCACCATTAACAATGAAGATGACAACAGATAGTACACTTTGATCGTAGACTGATGGCCATGAGTTGAATAATAGCCTAATACGATTACCACTGGCTGCTCGGTGGTCAATGAATGCCGAATGTTTCCTTATAACAAAACGGATGATATTACCATTAACAATGAAGATGACAACAGATAGTACGCTTTGATCGCAGTCTGATGGCCACGGTTTGAATAAAAGCCTAACACGATTAGCACTGGTGGCTTGGTGGTCTATGAATGACGAAAGTTTACTTATAACGAAACGGATGATATTACCATTAATAATGATGAGAACAGATAGTACACTTTGATCGCAGCCTGATGGACATGAGTTGAATAAAAGCCTAACACGATTAGCACTGGGGGCTTGGCGGTCAATGAATGCCGAATGATTCCTTTTAACGAAACGGATGATATTACCATTAACAATGAAGATGAGAGCAGATACTACACTTTGATCGCAGACTGATTGCCATGAGTTGAATAAAAGCCTAACTCGATTAGCACTGGGTGCTCGGCGGTCAATGAATGCCGAATGATTCTTTATAACGAAACGGATGATATTACCATTAACAATGAAGATGACAACAGATAGTACACTTTGATCACCGTCTGATTCCCATGGGTTGAATAAAAGCCCAATTCGATTAGCAGTGGGAGCTAGGCGGTCTATGAATGCCGAATGATTCATTATAACTGTTATGGGGTCCACCTCTTTTTCATATAAGTAAACTCTACCAAGTGTACCTGGACTGCTGCCGTTAAATACCCAGAGTTACAGTCGGTAGTCGTATGGCAGTCGTAGTCGGTGTTCGGTAGTCGGAGAGTGTGAGAATATACGAACGGAGATAGTATGAGATAACTTCTTGTAGAAGTCAGTTACAAGCACGTAGACTCTAAGGAAGTCCTACTTTGAGACTGTATATATCTATCTGTATTTGCTACTAACCACGTTCCTGGACTTACTAACAGTATTACTCTTTGTATGATTGTGTAAATACATTTTATTTCTTATATTTAATTATTGCGTTTGTCATTCCTTGGAGACCGAATTCATCTCGGAATCCACAACAATAACGAAACGGATGATATTACCATTAACAATGAAGATGAGAACAGATAGTACACTTTGATCGCAGTCTGATTGCCATGAGTTGAATAAAAGCTTAACTCGATTAGCACTGGGTGCTCGGCGGTCAATGAATGCCGAATGATTCTTAATAACGAAACGGATATTACCATTAACAATGAAGATGAGAGAAGATACTACACTTTGATCGCAGTCTGATTGCCATGAGTTGAATAAAAGCTTAACTCGATTAGCACTGGGTGCTCGGCGGTCAATGAATGCGAATGATTCTTTATAACGAAACGGATGATATTACCATTAACAATGAAGATGACAACAGATAGTACACTTTGATCGCAGTCTGATTGCCATGAGTTGTATAAAAGCCTAGTTCGATTAGCACTAGGTGCTCGGCGGTCAATGAATGCCGAATGATTCTTTATAACGAAACGGATGATATTACCATTAACAATGAAGATGAGAGCAGATACTACACTTTGATCGCAGTCTGATTGCCATGAGTTGAATAAAAGCCTAACACGATTAGCACTGGTGGGTTGGTGGTCGATGAATGCCGAATGTTTCCTTAGAACGAAACGGATGTTATTACCATTAACAATGAAGTTGGGAATTGATAGTACACTTTGATCGCAGTCTGAGGGCCATGAGTTGAATAAAAGCCTAACTCGATTAGCACTGGTGGCTCGGCGGTCACTGAATGCCGAATGTTTCCTTCTAAGGAAACGGATGATATTACCAATAACAATGATGATGAGAACAGATAGTACATTTTAATCGCAGACTGTTGGCCATGTGTTGAATTAAAGCCTAACACGATAAGCACTGGCTTCTTGGTGGTCAATGAATGCCAAAAGCTTCCTTATAACGAAACGGATGATATTAACTTTAACAATGAAGATGGGAACTGGCAGGACACATTGATCGCAGACTGTTGGCCATGTTTGGAATAAAAGCCTAACTCAATTAGCACTGCCTGATCGGCGGTCAATGCATGCTGAATGTTTCCTTCTAACGAAACGGATGTTATTAACATTAACAATGAAGATGAGAACAGATAGTACACTTTGATCGCTGTCTGATGGCCATGTTTTGAATAAATACCTAAATCGATTAGCACTGGCTGCTCGGTGGTCAATGAATGCCGAATGTTTCCTTATAAGTCTGCCTCTTGTATTACCATTGACACCAGACCTTTCAGTTGCTTAGTATGAAGCAACCTGTGTTATGAAATGTGGACAGCGTTTACTTTAGTTAAGTAGAATAAGGAAAACCTTTAAGTGTTATTTGGAAATATCTGTGATAATTCGTATGAAACTTTTCAGTTATAATCAAACAAATATGTTTGTAGTAACGATAATACTGATTCCAAGAATGCTGGTGATTATGATAATTATCTTACAATTGGGATGCAGAAAGAAGAAAAGAAAATTCCATTATTTTGTTTTTTCCGTATGAAATGGCAGCCACATTCCTACCGGGTAATTACGTAAAAATTTCCACTAAAAAATTCCAGTATCTTTTAGATATTTGGGAACTTTGCCAAAAACGAGACGGCGGCTGAGAAGCGCCAGTCTTAAACAAAAGGGCGCTGCCCGATAATTAGGAGCGTTAATTAAGACCGGAAAATGGCAGGCAAATAGAAACTTCGCCAAAACATGAAGTGTATGTCTCTTGCTCCGGTTCCCATCTACCAAATTTTCGCAGATATTTTAACGGTGGAAAAAGAAAACTGCAAACAAAACGGGCGAAACTGTTTAAAATAAGATTAAAATTACCTCTAAAAATGATAATCCAAAATTGCTTATGATCTGGCGGGAAAAAAAAATATTTAAGGAAGGATACCGAAGGATAAGTGCTGTAGAGAGGCTGTTTTTGGAAGCAAACACACGCGGATATGATTAACACTAGATTTAATTACTTTTGCATTTAAGTTTAATTTAGAATATTCGTGAAATCTGTTTTCTCACCGTGTGACTGGTCCGATTATTTTAAGACAAATGAATACATTGCAATACACAAAGAAAGAGAGATAAAAAAAGACAGGAAGAGAGGGAGAGAGAGAGAGAGAGAGAAAAGAGAGACAATGAGATCGAGAGAGATGAAAACAAGGGCGAGAGAGACAAAGAGATAATGTATTTGTATTGCAGTGCACTAGCATGAATATTGTATAATGCCTATATATATATATATATATATATATATTTATATAGTAACCACGTCAGTTGAAACACACTCATATGTGCGTGTGCATGCATGCGTGCATGCGTGCGTGCATGTTTTAGCTGACGTAGTTACAATCTGAATTTTTATTTGAAATTTGACATTTTTGCACTTTTGTTCCACAAATAGTTTTAATCTTGTTAATGCACTCAATTCTATACTATTGAACTGAGGACATTGACAAGGAATAAGATTAAAACATGTAAAGAATATGCTTTTTCGTCATTAGATTATGGAATTGTTTACGTGCATATAGTCAAGTAAGTGTTTATGTACGATATATATATATATATATATATATATATATATATATATATATATATATATATATATATATATATATATATAATTTAAATAAAAACAGACCACTTTAAGGTTCCATGTAATAAATTATTTCACCACAGCCCTTTTAAAGGACTGCGGATCATCAGACTTTACTTCCAAAGCTTGAAACGAAAAAAAAAAAACCTTTGGGAGTAAAGTCTGATGACCCTTTGGAAGTAAAGTCTGATGATCCGTAGTCCTTTAAAAGTGCTGTGGTGAAATAATTTATTACATGGAATCTTAAAGTAGTCTGTTTTTATTTAAATTATTTGCTCTGGATTTACATTGAGCTCTCTGGATTTTATCCTCCTTGGGTCTACCCATACGGATTACCTTGTTTTTCATAAACTATTAGGTTGGTGCAAAAATAATGACGTAAAAATGTCGTATTTTGACGTATATTTTAACGTCAAAAAACGACATTATTACGTCATTATTTTTGCACCAACCTAATATATATATATATATATATATATAACACTGAGGTAACCACCAAGCGACGGGAGTACCATATGTGCCTATTGTCTTATGCTAACGGTTAGTTGTAGCTATTTTATAATGTTCATTGTTAACTTTTTTATTACTTATTTATTGATGATTATTATTAACATTTACTGGTATTCATGTGTGCAGACCCAGTTTGTTCATTATTTAATTTGTTTATTTATTCAGATATATTTTTTAAAATTTTTATTTATCTTCTCATGTGTAGTTATCTTGTTTATTTGGTTTTGTTATGTCGTGTATATATTTATGTTTATCAGAGTGCAAGTTTTTAAGGTACTCGTTTTTGGTTTTCGATTTTAACTAACGTAGTAAAAATGTTTTCGTGTCTTCATTTTGAGACAAGTTCTGATCGTTTTATCAATCTGTGTTTGTCTGAGAAGAGGCTTATAGCTAATATCTCCAAAGAAAGTTTAGAGTTTTGGGATTTACTGTTGTAGGCTGATGTGCTTTTCCTTATTTTCCATATTTTGTTTTTAATTTCCCATAGTTGTTCAGAAAACATTGTGCGTATTTAATGTTTGCAAAAGATGTTTAGTGTACCTAGTTTATGTTTCCAGGGTGCTTCAATTACTCTGTATATTCATTTCGTTATCTACCAATTTTACAGTGGCGTGGTATAGTACATTGTTTTTCAAACAATTGTCATTTATGAGACATCTGTTCTTTACTCTGCAGTTACAGGTGAGTTTGGTTTGTGCAGGTGGTTTGTTGGTAATATTTTTGTTGTACTTTTTATTATTTTTATGTCATGTTCTCGGTGCAACTGTAGCTGATTTTTATTGGGTTTCTATAGAATATCTTATGAAGAATGCTACGTAGTGGGAAGTGCTTGTGTGTGAGTGCAATGAATATTTTCCTATATTTGGTTTTTACGTTTTTGATGTACGGTGAGTTAAACCATGTTTCTTATTTTCCTGTTGTTTTTTTTATGTGTTGCGTACGTGAGTGTTATCGAATTTTTTTTTTAGACCGATTCATAATCTTTTTCATTTCGTTGAAGATGGTTTCGTTGAAAGAATTATCAGATAAACTGCGCTTGATTGTGTGATAGGATTCATTATTGTTTTTAGGTGGGTGCAAGGTGTGTGTATGTAAAGTGGTTTGTCGTTATTTTTTCTATATGATTGGTATATACCTTTTCTTTGAGTGTGACATCTACGAAATATATTTCCTTTAGATCCGTTTATATGTTTATGTGGAATCCCATATTTATGAAAATTTTATTAATTTTCTGGTTGTGTATGCTTTTTTGTCCTTAGGATTATGAGTCTGTCGTCTCTGTAGAGGCCTATATCATTTTTATGGATTATTTTAATTAGTTCATGTAGTAAAAGTATAGCTATAAATTCGCAGGTTTCTACGTCATCAAAGCTTCCCATTGTTGGTTGGTCGGTTGATTGGTTGGTTGGGTTTTATGGCATATCAACCACTCTGGGTCATTTAATGCCAAATCAAGGCATATATATATATATATATATATATATATATATATATATATATATATATATATATATATATATATAAATATACAGTACTATTAAACATATAGCTGGTAACATTATTTTTTCAAAAACGTATAGCTAGCAACATTATTTTTTCAAAAAAACGTATAGCTAGCAACATTATTTTTTTCCAAAAAACGTATAGCTGGCAACATTATTGTTTCAAAAAACACATAGCTGGCAACATTATTTTTTCCAAAAAACGTATAGCTGGCAACATCACCGTTTCAAAAACGCATACCTGGCAACATTATTGTTTCAAAAACGTATATCTGGCAACATTATTTTTCCAAAAAACGTATAGCTGGCAACATTATTGTTTCAAAAACGTATAGCTGGAAATATTATTTAAAAAAAACAAAAAACAAAAAAAAAAAACAAAACGTATAGCTGGCAACATTATTTTTCCAAAAAAACGTATACCTGGCAACATTATTTTTCCGAAAACATTATCTGAAGCCTTGTTGTTGGACGTAGTTTATCGTCATACCCAGGACATGAATTTAGTTTATCGTCATACCCAGGACGCAAAACGTATGGCTGGCAACATTATTTTTCAAAAACATATAGCTGGCAACATTGTTGTTTCAAAAACACATAGCTGGCAACATTGTTGTTTAAAAAACGTATAGCTGTTTTCAGATAATGCATTTTTGCCATCTTGACACCATTTTTTGTAATAATCACTGAAAATCTCTAAGTTATTCAGCTAAAAAGAGAACGGGCTAAAAACATTGTGTCAGACTTATTGCTTTCACAAGTGAGCAATAGCGAAAGGAAGAAGATCATTCAGGCCTTCAGTAAAAGGAACCAACATTCATACTCTGGCTTCCATCTTCGAAGTCCATTCAAAAACCATCAAGAAAACGGTGAATAAGTTTTAAAAAGAGGGAACAGCAGAGTGGAAAACTGGATCAGGATGTCACAACAGGAAGAGGGATCATCATTTCAACTTAGAGCTAAAGAGATCAATTATCAACCCATAAGACGTTTAGCACATGAGAGAGGCGTTTCAGCTATGACAGTCCAAAAAGCAGTAGAAAAAGACTTTAAAATGAAATCGTACCTTGTTACTCCCTCTAGGATAGAAAAGGCGATAAGTTGGAAAATGATCCTGGAATGAAAATATATAATAATTAAAATCTAAAAATCACCTCATATGGGGAATATGCTTATTTCAACCGATAAAAAAAAATTTAAGTGGATTTAATGTGTATTGATATCTGCTCTGTAATAATACATTGAGCTCCTTTTGTGGATCAGTTTTAATCTTTTATATTACTAGGATTATATACCAACGGATTTATTACCTTTACTATATATATATATATATATATATATATATATATATATATATATATATATATATATATTGAACTTTCTATCAATACTTCATAAGCTTCCCATCCTTAGCTATGACTAAATAATGATGAACATGTCATTTTCGCTTATGATCGATTTCATCGCGATTCTTCTGTTAACCTTAGAGAGTAATTATACATTCTTATTGCTCAAAGTAGGGGCACGGTGGAATAATGGATAGCGGCTCGGATTGAGAAATCGGAGAGCCGAGTTCGAATTCAAGTTGAATCCATTACATTCACTTACGTGCTAATACCCTTAGGAAAGGTATGAATCGTCTTCTTTTCCCTGTGAGTAAATAGCAGAATGACAACTGGTCTACTGCGGGAAAAAATCTGACTCGTCAGTCATGTATCTTCCGATCTTAATCGAAAGATACATGATCGTCTAAGTGTGTATCACGCATGGCACATAACTGATTGCTCAAAGTAGAGTCCAGTAGTGTTATAAAAACCTCGGAGAATTACATTAAGATAATTTTAATCATTTTTAAGTGAAAACGGTTCAAAGTTTAATCCAACAGTTGGACGTTTTTTTGTTACACCCAATGCATGTAATGGGCACATGGCAGTGTGGTAAGAACGTTCTTTTTCAGACTGGAGATAGAATCTCACCATGATCAATTTATCTGGAAGGTGACCTCTTGATGTTATCGTTCTGGGGTAGGCGTGGCGCAGAACATTCGAAAAGTGGCTGAAAACCATGCGACGGGCTGACCCAAGCCTTGTGACTATAATTGAGTAGTTACGTCTCCCTTGCCTTCAATATGCCATGCGAGTGTCAAATTTTCCAAGTCCTCTTTTCTCATTATGCACCCTAGAAATTCCAACTGTCTTTTTTTATGCTACGTATGTGTCTGGCTTCCATTTTTTCTAAAACTTTACCGTTGCTCACCTGATCATTCCATGGTATTCTCAGCATCCTTCTGTAGAAACCACATTTTTGTTGCCTTGAATTTCTTAATCTGTGAAGGGATAGTCCAAAGGATCGATACGACACAACAGTTCAGTACTTTTGTATTTATTTCCAATGAAATTTTCTTGTTTCTTAATACTTTACTTAACTTTTGGAAACCATCTTTTGCTATCCTTATCCACCTTCAGATTTCGGTGTCACATTTTCCGTTCTTTGTTAAAACACTTCTCAGATATTTTCATTTTTGTATCTTCAATTTGTAATTCGCATGTTGAGCTGTTCCTTTTGCCGACAACTATACATTCTGACATTTAAGCCCACCGCTGTTTTTAATTATTCTAATCTAATGCTGTTATAGAAATTAGAAGTTGCGTAAGAAAAGCGAAAGATACCTTTCAGATACTAAGCAAAGTATTAAGAAATAGAAAAAAAAATGATGGTTTGACTGCCATGTAGCATCTAATCACCTATGGCAGTGAATACTGGACCACTCTCTACAAATGAAGTCCTTCGATTGGTAAATACTGAGAATACCTTGAATAGGACATGTGAGTAATGTGGAAGTTTTAAAGAAAATAAGTATTACAAGGAAATTGATATAATCAGAGAAAATGAGTTGAAATATCTGGGACACAGTGAGGAAAGACTGCTTGGAAAATTTATCCCTCACAGGAGATATTTAAGGCAAGAATAGCAGGGTGAAACGAAAAATGACGAACTAATGACAAAACGAGTGTCAAAAATTATTTAGAGCAAGTAAAGAGGGAGTTGTGGAGAGCAATAATCGCCTACATTCTGAAAGGACACGGCAAATGAAAGAAACTGCCTGGATAGATTCGATTTTTCCTTGGATTTGTAGTCATTTAAATCTATTTGGAAAGCTTTTCGGAACTATTCGAAGAACACCAACAATATTGCACAAACCTCTGTTCAGTTCCTTGTTCTCTATTTTGGTTTTAGACTTTAAATATTTTTCAAACTTTTTCCTTTCTCCCAATTTTGCTCCGTTGGAACATGAACTGACAAATTCTGTTTACATCTTAAAGATATTGTATTTGGACCTGATTTATTTTTTTAATTTTGACTAACTGTTCATTCAAAACAAGACCCAAGAACCAATCAAGGCTGACAGTTACTGAATGAGGTTGTATGAAAGGGTAGACTATGAGAATATGTACAATAGATAACTGTTGACCGTAGACTTGAAGAGATTAAGGAAGCATCCTCTCAGGAGTGTTCCACAAAGTAGCGGTTCTGGGAAACAAGCTGAGTTTAAGCTTTCTTGCCAATCAATCTTTCAACGGTTTCTAGGAACGATCCCATCCGTCGATGTTTTTCTACTGATTGTCTTGATCTATTTAGAATTACGTAATTCAGAAAGATATCATCTTTTATCCAGATCACGTGGGTGTCCGGAAGTGGCCCACTGTAGAATCCATTTTCAAGTACTCTATGATAACATCCGTTCTCCTCGACTTGTTCATTACAGTAAGGTCCTTTGTATCATGTTTGATGTTGCCATATTATTGCTGGTTGTGAAGGGGGAACCCTACAATAGTTTAATATTCTTCTATGTGCCGTTACATCTTTATAGCTCTCCACAACTTCCTGTTCTTTATAGCGCTTAGTAAAGGATCTTTTAATACAAAGGGAACGACCGTGTGTATGTGGCGTGCATTGTAAAAGTGAAATATAGCTCGTGAGAATATTTACCATGGAAATAGCAACAGAGTAGTAAGAGGATACGTTCTCAGTTTTGTGCAGATCACATTCTATTAGGTTGGTGCAAAAATAATGCCGTTTTCTCACATAGTAACATATGTGAGAAAACGACATTATTTTTGGACCAACCTAATATTTGAAAGTCCTTGAAACAATTTTTATTAAATCAAGACAACTTTTCTTATGCAAATTGTTAGGGCTGAATGCGATTTATTTCTAAAATATACTCATGAACATATTATTCACGTGCGTTTATATGCTTCCTAATGTTTCTATTTTTAATCGGCGTGCACAAAATATCACTTTCCCCGAACAAATTCTGACGAGGGAGAAACGATAACTAGTCAGCACATTCTATATGATTTCTTTACTTCTCTTTTCTTTATTACTAGTTTCGCATTGCCAATTAATGTAATTGTTATCTGTCTATATTTCTGAGATGAGATATTGTAATTATTTACACTATTTACATTTTTCGGACTATTGTCCTCATCTTTGTTGCCATATGTATTACAACGTTTCGGCCTTTCAGTATCTGTCTATATTTCTGAGATGAGGTATTATGTACACTATTTACATTATTCGGACTATTGTCCTCATCTTTGTTGCCATATGTATTACAACGTTTCGGCCTTTCAGTATCTGTCTATATTTCTGAGATGAGGTATTATGTACACTATTTACATTATTCGGACTATTGTCCTCATCTTTGTCGCCATATTTATTACAAAGATTCGGCCCTTCAGTATCTGTCTATATTTCTGAGATCAGGTATTATGTACACTATTTACATTATTCGGACTATTGTCCTCATCTTTGTCGCCATATTTATTACAACGATTCGGCCCTTCAGTATCTGTCTATATTTCTGAGATCAGGTATTATTTACACTATTTACATTATTCGGAATATTGTCCTCATCTTTGTCGCCATATTTATTACAACATTTCGGCCCTTCAGTATCTATCTATATTTGTGATGTATTGTAATTATTTACACTATTTACATTATTCGGACTATTGTTCTCATCTTTGTCGCCATATTTATTACAACGTTTCGGCCGCTTCTTCAGTTGGTTGGAACGTCGAATTGAACCCTTTATTTCATTCACTGGGGTAGACTGTTCTAGTTCCACGTGCCATGTCAGTTATCAGTTATCTCTTGTTAATTCCCTTCTCCAAGTTCTCCACCGCATTAACCGGGTATTGTCCTCAAGGTCACACTGCACAGTGGATAAAGGGGTTCGTTAGATCCAGTGACAGGACCCAAAGAGTGTGAGTTCAATTGACAGATATATCTATTTTTGTTGCTAAGAAAACGGGATTTACTTGGGAAAGATATTAAAATAGTCCAGAATATTTAAATGGAAACCAACGAAAGTCGACCTAGGAAATACACAATGGACAATGAGCGCAAAATAACGATGAGTTTCCTCAGATTCATTCAACTTCTACGGCTAGGCGATCCTACGAGATCTAGAAGTCCTACCGGGATTTATCTTTGATGAATACTATGTTAACATAAGATAAGTAGATAACATCCTGTTGATGGTAGACGTAGAGATAGAAGTGCAGGAAGTTCTACACATGGTAGTAAAAGAAAGCGAGAAGAAAAGACTAACCGTTAACTGCAATACAGAATATAGGTCGTTAGCCAAAAGGGACAGCCTAAGACGTGAGCTACAGCGAAGTTTTATAAGAGACGGCATAAAATGTGGATTTTATTAATACGTCTCTTTTAATTTAAGAGGGGGTGATATTACGAAGGTACGGCATCTCGGAAAACTCACTCTGATCTTTCTGATAAGATCTCCTGGATTTGTTAATGATATCCAAACAATGACTGACAATGATCCCCCCTCCAATTTAAGGAGGTATAAAACCAAGGACACAAGATAGTGAGTTTCTTATCAGGCAGGTAGTGCAGGAAGATATTCAGTATTTCTCATACAAGATGAGAAAGGGTTATTTTTTTATCCCAAGCCATGAAGGCCAAGAGGAAAGATTGGTTTCTTTGGTTTGTTTTGTTTTAAGGCACATCAACCTCAATGGGTCATTTAATGCCGACAACTTTTTTTTTTTTTGGTAATGTATTTGTTCTGTCAAAAATCTATTTCTTGTAAAAAATTTTTCCGCAAAAATGTATAGCTGATAATAAATTTTTTCAAAAGCGTATAGTAGGTAATATTATTTTTCAAAAATGTATAGCCGGCAACACTATTCTTTCAAAAAACAAAAAACAAAACAAAAACAAAACAAAAACAAAAAACGTATAACTGGCCTTGCTGTTGGACGTAGTTTATCGTCATATTCAGGGCGCGGATGTAGCTTATCATTATACCCAGGAGGCGGATGTAGTTTATCGTCTTACACAGAACGCCGATGTAGTTTATAGTCATACCTATATAGTCATGAAAGAGGAAAGATTGCGCTACAAAGCTTTTGAACAAACTCAACCACCCCCTCCTACCGAACATGATTTAGTTTTTCTCAGGCGAGAAAAATTACTGCCTGGAGATGGTGAACACACATAACAACCATTGTCTTGCTGTGTCCCCCAAAAGATGTGGACTGAGAGTGATGTAAACCAAATATGCAGTCATCATCATCATTACGAAGGTGTTTAGTGTGATCACTAGTGATGGCGACGTCAAGCCTCCGTTCATCTTCAACACGAAGGCTTATATCAAGTGCCTTGAAGAAGTAAGGCTGCCCTGGGTCAAGAGGGTGGCTGCTGGAAGAATCTATGTCTGGCAACAGGACTCTGAATCATGCTACATAAGCAGGAGAACACAATCATGGCTGTCAGACAATTTCTGCAACCGCATCCCCCACTTAGATCTGGCTACCTAACTCCTCAGACTACAACCCCCCTTGAGTGAGGGGCACTTTTGAGTGGGAGGCCAACAAAACTCCTTGTAACATCAAAGATGAATTGAAAGCAAGGATTATGGTAGCATTCACCAACTTATACAAGGAGACCATCCATAAGAATTGCAGGAAATTCCATAGTTGTCTGGAGGCCGTGGTTAATGCCAATCGTGATTTGTTGAATAAATTTACTCTTTAGTATTTCAAGATATTTTTGTGTAATTTTGGTAAATATAGCCGTTAAGATTAGATGTCAGTGTTATTTTCTATTTTTTTTCGTCATTTAGATGACAATTTATCCATCGCGGCTTGTACTTCTGAACTCTATCAAGGCTGTAAAATGAGGTCTGGAGAGCTCCAGTTTAAATATGGCGACAACGTTCTATTTTTGGTCTTGATCTGGCTCCTGTAAATATTGAGCCTGTCAGGAGGAGCCAGATATTTACTGGAGCCATTTTCAATAGTTTCTCTAGAAAGTGACCAACGATTTAAACATTCGTTAATACAGGGATGTCAGCATTTTATTTCGGCAACTTCTTTTCACATATTTTCATTTGAAATAAACGAATTATGTCGACAAGGGGGAAAAAAAAAAAAAACACCAAAAGGCTCAATAGAATTTATTTCTGTTCCGTTTAATGGAACATGATTAAATGAGAGGAATGTTTTCTTTAATTGAATGTTCACCCACTACAAGGCCTAAGAGCCACTCAAGGTAATGGACTTTGTAGTAAATTTCTTCTTGCTTGGAATAAAGTTCCCTAATCCGTTTCTTTCCCCCAAAAAAGCGTAGCGTAATTCAAACAATCCAACACACGTGTTTTCTGTTCGTGATGACAGTCGCACTGCTCCGTCACCTCGTCAAGCACTTGTCATAGCTCGAGTGACCGCCACCCCCGGTCAGATTTGTATAGGTACAAAAAGTATATATATATATATATATATATATATATATATATATATATATATATATATATCCCTGTATATATTTCTGAGATGAGGTATAATGTACACTATTTACATTATTCGGACTATTGTCCTCATCTTTGTCGCCATATTTATTACAGGGTTTCGGCCGTGGTACGCTCCGGCCTTCTTCAGGCGGTTGAAATATCGAATGGAACCCTTTATTTCGCTCACTACCCCTTCGAGAGAAATAAAGGGTTCAGTTCGACATTCCAACCACCTGAAGAAGGCCGGATCGTACCACGGCCGAAACGTTGTAATAAATATGGCGACAAAAACGAGAACAATAGTCCGAATAATGTAAATAGTATATATATATATGGAGAATCCGCCTCCGAGATCTATCGTTTCTTAAATATATGACTTGTAAAGCCGCCATTTTCTTTTTCGGATACTTTACACGCTAGACACGTTCGAGTCCGTTTTCTGCCAGGAGGTAAGTCATACACGCGGTGGGGTTAGGGTTCCTTATTTTCTTATTCAATTGATAAGAAGAAAGTTCCATTTGGATAGCTTCTTTTCAAGCGCCACTGTTTTATAGAGCAAACTCCCGAGAGGATGCTTCCCCCGATCAATAGAATCTTAACTTCTTCTCGAGTTAAATATATTCTGCATTTACGCCTCACTTCCTTCTCGTACGTCCATACAACAACCTCCTTTATCAGCCTGTAACATTAGCGCTTTAGTTGGGAAGGTCTGAACTGGTGCCACTAGAAATCTGTTGGCTAAGTACACAGGTCATATGATAAAATGTGTGTTTATAAATAAGTTTAAAATTTGTTATATCTATAGAGGAAAGCGATCAATAAACATAGAGCCTTGTTTATAGATAGAGACATTTTTTCACACCAAGCTAAGGGACAATGCCATTAAGACGCAGGAAGATCTTCAGACCATGTGTTAAAACTGATTTTAGAGTTTTTTACTACTGGGTGATTACGTGCTGGTCGAATGGAGGAAATTAGCCCTTCAGAGTTATTTTTTTTATTTTGGGCTCAATACTTTGGGTTATCTATCGTAATGAACTTTCATTAGGTTTTTTGACATATTTTTTAACGTCAAAAACGTCATTAGTTTTGCACCAACCTAATAGTTTCCTTGACTTTATATTTCATTCATCAATTTGCTTTATTTCTCTCTGGTTTTAGCTTTTGTTATTTTAAATAAAGTTTATTAGATTTTGGTTATGGAACTTTATTAAGTCTTTTTGGTCATGATGTGGTTGTAGGTAGGGTAGTAGATATTAGTTTCGTGTCTGTATTTTGAAATGAGCTCTTGTTTTGATTTTAAGTGTTCATCTTGTTCCAGGCATGAGTTAAAGTCATGTTGTAAGCTGGTGACGCTTCCCTTATTTTTGATGCTTTTTGGTTTGTTTTCATATGTTTTAATATAGTGTTGTGCTATTTGGATATTTTGTTGCTAAATGAGGTTTTATGTATGCAGCTTGTTTTTAGGGATATTTTGTTGTATCTATGTATATTTGTCTAGGTCTCGTTTGGATTTTAGGTTAGCTTCATATAGTATGTTATTGTGTAAGCAATTACAATTCCTTCGTTTTTTCATTTTTATCTCTAACTTAATATTCATTATCCATGTCTGCTTTATAAGCATTCTGCAAATCCATGTCTGTCTCTCTATATATTTAATCTCTTTCCTATTATTATACATCTACATTAGCATATCTCTCTCTATTTTCTTAGTATCTTCTCCTCGGTCCACTTTCTCATGTCTCTCTTATCTCCTTTTCAAGAGTTCTACCTCTTTATTTGTTTCACCCCGCCTCTCTCTCTATGCTTTGTCTCATCTCATCGTTCTTCTTTTCTGTTAGCAAGCTTGTCCCGCTAGCACAACTACGACCGAGTTGTAAGTTCGATTCTCACTGGGTGCTCCAGACTTTTGGCCTTGTGTCGCATCTAAGCTAAGCTTAGAAAAATTACCATTGTATGCTTTATGTTTTTTTTCTTTCCATCCCTCTTCTCTCTTCTCAGTCTCCATTTCTTTTTATCTCTTTTTTATTTCTTTTTCTCTCTCTCATTTCTTTCTGACTCTTTATTTACGATACCATTTATTTATTTATTATATTTTTTCATTTTTTTTTCCTACCTTTGGTTTTTCACATTATCAATGTTGGCATTCCCCCCTGAAGCTTTTCCCCAGACTGAACATTTTTTTTCAACGATTGTCGTCGTCGTTTTTTTTTTTTTTTTATATATTTTTTATTTATTTCATTTTTATTCCTTGATCAGTTGTTTATCGCTTTTCTTTCATCCAAATATTTTAATTTTTTCTTGTATCTTTCTGAACGTCTGTTTTTCCCTCAAGATGTTGCTAATCGATTTGTGTTCGAACATCTAAGAGCATAAAATGCCTAGCATTTAGAGCGCCTGTGAAATCAAATTATCGCAAATCAGAATCGAACCAGCATCCTTTGAATTGTAGATGAACGATTTTTCTGCCGGCAACAGACATCACTTAAATTCTTAGCCAAAGTCTCACTCGAACTAATGATTTCATTAAGTGCCATTTAAAATGGGAATTCAAACGAAGAGAGATTTCATTAAGTTTAATTTCATAAACGAGTTTTTGAATTAATTATCAATGAATAGTTCGTAAAATTGATCATTTCAGATAATCGATTATTTTACAGATAAAATTTGAAAAATGGATAATTTCATGATACGATTATTTGAGAACAATGGCAGTTTCAAAAATCGAGTTTTTCACTGAAAGGGTTAATTTAGAAATTCGATCAGTTCGGAAAAATAATGTTTATCTCTGAGCTTTCAAATTTATTAATGAGTGTATAATTAGTTTCTTTTCGTTTATTGTGATGGGTTGGGGGTGTTTTTTAATCATTTCACTTCAAGCAAGGCAATAAAGCCACTAAGACGCAAGAAGTTAGTGGGTGTGAGTCAATATGAGAAACTATTAAGGAGCGAGGACAATAACAAATCAGGAATTTAGACAGAAGGTAACGTCTGCATTTAAATTTGGGAAGCTGACTGAAGAAGCCGGAAACAAGAGAGAAGAAACTGTTAGCATAGAACTTACGGTTACATCTATTTCAGCTGTAAGCTGATGAGACCTTATCGCCAATCTAGTACTGCGCTTAAATTCGTGGCATATATGAAAGTTCATAAGAGGAATTTGAGTTTCACCGAGCAGAAGTTTATTTAACGAGAAAAATAAGCCGATCAAATCCCTTGATTTTTATTATGTCTGACATTCCATTTGTCAGTCCTTTCAAAACACGTTATGAAGATAAAATCGAGTGTTTAGGAACGGCGTAAATTATTGACGACAAAATCATTTCTATTAATAGATTTGCCGAGTCTAAAATTTTTCGGACGTGTCGTGATGCAAGAAAAAGAAAAAAACGATTAATCCAAACTTTTATCCCAATCACGGTGTATGTATATATATATATATATATATATATATATATATATATATCAATTTTCTTACTTTATATTGAGTATACTGATGTAGTTTGTGGTTTAAATAAAGTGAACAAGAATGAAGAACTACACGAACTTAACAATTTCCACCACAAAAACAGCGTCCTGGGTATAACGATAAACTACATCCAGCAGCAAGGCCTCTGATCGGGAGGTTTTGAGGAGAGTGAAACCACCTCTTAATTATTGTTGATCCCAGGTTCACCCTGACTTAGGGTGGCAGCACCTGTTAGGGTCCCAGCTATGAGAAAATAGTTAACTACCAAACTCGGATCAAAACACTTTGAAAGTATAAAAATAGATTTTTATAGTAAAAATTCCAGCGATAAATCTTCATAGAAAAAATTACCAGAATACATTTTTGTAAAAGAAATTTACTAATTAGACCCTAAGAAAATTAAATTTCGGCATTAAATAACACGTAAGGCATGGATATGGTTCTAAACAAAGAAACGGTCTAGAGAGGAAGAAAAATCTCGGGGTTGTAAGGTTTACCAATTCTTGAGCACATTTAAAATGTCTCTTTCTCTTCTACTGCTCAACTACTGCTTATTTTTCCTGCTTTTTTGGTAATCATAATACTTGTTACTACCTCGCATTCTAAAACCAATATTTAAAAATCTCCACTGAATTCCTTTTATATAGACATTTGTACCCCCCCCCCCCAACAATGCTCTGGTCTTTGTCTATAAAAACTTCCACATTTATTCAGTTTCTCTGAAGGAACCACGCTTAGGTTAGGCAAGACTAGGTTTGTGTACCTATGTGAGTAAGTGTTGTTCCAGGCTACATCTTTGGTTATGATCCAAGTTGAGATTCCCAACCTCCCCATTTTGGTTTTTGATCTCCCTTTCATCTCAACTGCGTCAGCTTTATCGATTCCCCATGTCCGTCTATATTTTCACCTTTCCCTCTCCCTTAACGAGGGAGCTTCTTGATTCTGTCTTAGGGCAGAATACAGCGGCCTCTCCCCTTTTTTGAGGGATAAACGGGTCCTACTAACATCAGTTATATTTATTTTAATTTGATTTGATATTTTGTTTGTTTTGCGGTTCATCCCCCTTCCAATTGACAATCATTAAATTTTTATGTATTGGACTTTTATCTTCAAATTTTTATATCATGGGATGCGTTTTTGTAGGTACCCCTGAGAGGATGCAGCATTATGGTATATAGAGGGTTGATTGATGACGGATGAGTTCTTTTGGTGAATGTGCGAATTGTAATGAGTGAATGGATCGTGAATTGGATTAGCCAAGGTATAAGATAGTCAGTGAAGACCACCACTATTTTAGGCCATGTGCCATAATTGTATTATTTACAATAAATCTTGAAGGAATCACGCTTAAGTGACATTTATTCATCTCGTCTTTTACTCAAACCACAACTGATGACATCCCATGAAATCATGTTACTCACCAACGTCTTAAACACTAGACTCTTCCTTTGCTGTTTGAAGCGCTAAAGTTTTAACGTCAACAATAGATTCTACAATTTTACTCGCCAGCTTTCTATTCTCTACACGTCTTTTTATTAGGCTTACTAATAATATTATTATTATTTAGGTTTTCATTTGTGATTATCTTAGGTGAGTGGAATTAATACGATGTTCTAAACAGGCGAATTAACTTTTTTTTCCCGTCGGAGTAGATGCTGCGGTTGTAGTATCTGTTCCATGTCGGAGACCTTCTCCCCTCCCTTGAGTCCCCACCTGTTGTGTAACATCTGTTACGTAGCGGTGGTATAACCGGATATGACTAGCTATGACCAGCGGCCCGAATGGAAACACTCTGGTCCCCACGTTAAAAAAAAGGCCTTGTGTAACAATCTGGCTCAGTGTGGGGTTAAGGTAAATCTCGGGCCATTTAACGCTGAAATTTAAATTTTCCTGGGGGCATTAGGAGTCTCTTTGAAAAGTTTATTACTGGTCCAATTCTTTTGTTATAAAAATGTTTATATTTTCATAATATTTTGACCCCCAGCTGAAGGGGTACCCTATTTGCCCATAGCTGAATCCTTAACAAGTGCTACCATCCCGGGTTAGTGTGGACCTGAGAACATATACAACCGTGTGTGCTCACAGATGTTCACATAAAAAGGTGATTGAAAAGTAAATCAATATTTTTTGTAGGTGTTGCCAGACAGGAGTCCTCGATTTAACACTCTCTGACTTTTTTCTTTGGAGTTGGTTAAAGGAGCAAAGTCTGTTATGCCAAACCAAGACTTTGGAAGAACTTGAATGGCGAATACAAGAAGTTATCTCTTCCATACCACAAGAGTTCCTGGTGAAATCAGTTGACGCAATTCCTAGGCGGCTCGAGAAGTTGGTAGAAAAATTTGGTGCCCATATCGAATTTTAAAAACATCATGCTAAACACTTTCTTCTCATTTCTAGTTCTTGAGAAAATTATAGATAATAAATAATCATTATTTTAAAATGAGGCGTTACTTTTCATTCACCCTGTATGTTCTTCTAAGTCGATGGTACATGCAAGACTTAAAGTCTGAATGCAAAAACTAGATTCTTAGACGTTTAAGTCATCAAACGAAGTAAAACGTACTTGGGAAATTTCTGTAGATATTGTTTACAAAAAAAAAAAAAAAAAACGTGAAACAACTTTTACTACTGAAATAATGAAATAAAAGCGACCCCTACCAACACTAACACAGTTTCACGCCAATCGCGCCAGTAGAAAACCAATTAAAAAAAACTGATAAAAGAAAACAAATATTGGTAAATAAGACGCAAAACGCTGTCAATAAAAGACAGAATGGTGATACAAAGAAATGTTTGCAAAGCTGAAGAAATATTGGATAGAAAAAAAGAGAGAAACCAGTGCAATAAACGAAAGAAAACTAAAACGATAAAAATAAAAAGTAGACATAAGCAAAACTCAGGGATATATAACGTACGTTTCTCTCCCTCCCCCGTTCCCAAAACTTCTACAAAACTAAAATGGTACACAAGAAGAAATTATTTTAAGTCTTAGCGAATTCTTACCTGAAAGTGTTGCAGACGCGTCTTGACGTATCTCTCCGGTTTCCCTTGAGTAGCCCCGTGGAAACAACGCATACTATCTCTAGTCTCGTTTGGAAAATACTACCAAAAATAAATTATTTAGCTTTCATATTTGGCGGAAAGGCACTCGTAGAAACCTACAGATGGAATGCTAAGAAAAGATTATCGTTAAGTGACGTTTGAAGAAATAATTCTTACGTTGAAATTTCAAAAGTAAACAGAAACAACGAAAGGAAATTAAGATTTATGACAAAAAAGTTCTTAAAAATTTACTTCCAATTGAAGCAGGTTAAGTGTATAAGATATTAACAAGGAAAAAAACGAAAAAAGTTAGATACATAATTCGACAACTTGCGAAATTTTAAGACACTGATATCATTTTTTTTTACTTGTTAACATATATATCAATGCTTTCGGGGGAACAGTATTTAGTCAACCCCCGCGAGGGCATCATGTGGCACAAGGCCGGTTTCACGTGGGATCTGCGAGGCCGTGGGATCTCCGAGCCCGTGGGCTCGGCCAAAAATATGCCTTTTGAACCCGTATAAACGGGTTCATGGTCGGTTTACCTCCCCGAAAGAGACTTCGCCCTTCGGCGTAGTCTCGTTCGGGTTCCTCCCCACCCAAAAGCAGAGTGTTCAACTGATCAGCCGGTCAGCCGGTCGCCCGACTTCAGACTGAACTCATGCTTTCGGGGGAATTGTTGGTTTTACTTACGTGTCTAGTATATAGTATATTTAGCTAACCCCCGCTCCCCGACGAGGGCTGCATGTAGCCCAAGGCCGGTTTAACGTAGGTTCTCCGAGCCCGTAGGCTCGGCCAAAAATATTCCCTTTCGAACCCGCATAAACGGGTTCAGGGACAGTCTACCTCCCCCGAACGAGACTCTGCCCTTCGGTGGAGCCTCGTCCGGGTTCCTCTCTGCCCGAAGACAGAGAGTTAGACTGTCTAGCTAGAACAGGTCGCAGCTAGTCGTGTCTAGACAAATTAAGATAATTAAATAACTTATCGTCTGTGGTCAAACTTAGGTTGAACGAGCATGCGTATTGATTTACTTGACCGTACAACTGAGTCAGGTTGTGACATAAGGTCGGTTTTTAACGTAGGGACCGGAGTGTCTTCATTCGGGCCGCTGGTCTCAGGTGGTCGTAGCTTGTCCAAGTTGGTCATAGCTGGTCAGAGCCGGTCCAAGCTAATCATAGCTGTGATATCACCAGCGCAGAGACGGATCCCTGAAACCGGAAAGTATTAGAATAGGTACACCACTCAGAATAATTTACACGTTCAAGATTATAATGATTTTCTCAGCATAGCTTAGATGTGGCACAAGGCCGAAAGTATGGTGCACCCAGGGAGAATCGAACTCACTGTTCAGTCGTCATCCGACCATCCAGAACAATTCCGCCGACGTTCGTAGGGTACGTTAGTTTAACTGCCCTATATAAGGAGGGGTGGAGGAACACCAGGACCCTCCCTGCACAAAACCTTTGCAATTTCTTCAGGCGAACCCAACTCCATCAATCTAATGTTCGGAAAATTTTCCTGGGCTTCAGACAGGTGGTTCCAAACCTTTAGATAACCGCACGTCTCCATTACACATGCAAGTGTGCCATCGGGAAGTTGTGGGTGTCTTTCCATCAACCGTCGACAGTTTCAACAGTTTTCCTTGCGACGTTTCGTTGATGGGAAAAGAGCTGTATGATGGAAAATAATTCACCACCCACAAGGCCATGTAGACGCTTGTGAATTCTATCCAGACTGGCAAGTGGTTCCAGTCCAGATTTGGCAGCAATACTCCATATTCGGTTTGATTTGGCTCTTGTAGAGATAGAGTTTAGCGGAGAGGAGTCAGACGCTTACTGGAGCGGTACAAAAAAACAACCATTTTTTCAGCGTCTTTAGAGATAGATCGGATATATGTGTTCCACTTGAGGTTTGAGGTGAGATTCTTGTTAGTCATTTAACCGGGAATATTTTCATTGATTAAACATATAACTAGAAGCAAAAAAAAAAAAAAAATAAATAAAAATAAAATAAAATAAAATAAAAAATAAAAAGTAAAAAAGACCATCGAGAAAGACCATTTCTTTTTTGCTTTAAAAATCCCAAAATATTTGAATATTTAAAAACTTGAGCGTTTCTTTTGACCTCTGGGTAAACTGACTTTGCTCAACCAATCACTAACAGAAATATATACCATGTTGGTTAAAAATCCAGTAAATGCTTTTAAAAGTTCAAAGTAGAACCAAGTGGGTACAAAAATTTGAATCTTGACGAATAACTTCTTGGAGAATCCCTTGGTTTGAAAATTTAAAGTTTCTCAGTTGGAAAACAGAGATTGAGCATTGTCGGCTTCAGGAATATTTTGGAATATTTGTTGCAAACCACACACACACACACACACACAAAACAACAATGCTAGAACAACGTATGAGTGACAAAAAGGCAATAAAACAAAGAGACAGAAATAGAGAGAAGGATAGAGAGAGAGAGAGAGAGAGAGAGAGAGAGGGAGAGAGAAAGAAAGAACAAGAGACAAGTTTGTCAAAAACAATTCTAAAAACAACAAAAAAAAACCCCCAAAAACGATTCTATGAATTTGAAGCTTAAATGCTTTGTTCACAACGGGAAAAAAAAGAAACTTTTTTGTTTGACAACATTTTATCTTTCTATTTTGAAAAAAACAAAACAAAAAAAAACGGAAAAATTAATAGAATCAAAGAGAAAATGGTTTTGGTGAGACAATGGCTGATTTTTTTTCCTCAGCAAAAAAATCTCTCAATTTGCTTTTAAAGATACAATTGGTATTTAACACCACTGAAATCAAGTTACGCATTTTTCTAAGACGCACCCGCACATACACGAACACACACACATACACACACACACACACACACACATATATATATATATATATTACATAGACTAGATATTCAAATTTATATATAGTAATATATGTAATTTATATTCTCTGTTATAATAAATGCAATGAGCTCCTTTTGCGTACCAGTTTTAATATTTTACACAAACAACATACCTCAGAATGGGATCAGACATATATCGACAGTATGAGGGCTTAGCAATGGGCTCGCCATTATCAAATGGCCAACCTATATATGGAATACTTTGAGGAAATGACATTAGAATCAACACCACTAAAGCCAACTCTATGTCTCATAGTGTGGCCACACCAAGAAGAGATCCAATTACTACTGGACCATGTAAACTCAATATGATCATTGATATAGTTCACAATGGAGCGAGAAAGCAACAACAAACTCGCCTTCCTTAATAAAAGATCTGCCAGGAAAGATGCAATTAACAACCCGGATAGATATTTACTGTGGATGATCTAGCGATTAAAGCACTTTCTATATACTTTCGTCTTAGTAAATTGCTTACTTGGAAAAGTTGGGATTTTTAAATCAAAATGTTGGTAAGACACATTACGGTGAGAGACTGATACATTCAATGTGTTGTTTTGAAAGAGATCCCTTTTGTGTTCATATTATCTTTTAGTGAAATTCCTAGAGGTTTCTCTTATGTATTCCTCGCGGCAATTACTACGGGAAATAAAGTAAATTCTTGCTTCAAGTTTTAAATTAACATTATTTTGTATTGTATGAATTAAGCCTTTTATTATTTTAGATGTACTTGCAACACATTTTATTTCAAACTTATATAAATTCTTTTTAATTTTAATTGTGATAGAGTTGGTAAGTAGGACAATATATTTGGATTGGTATGCATGTTATTTCTCTGACTGTACGCACTATTCTCTGACTGTTTGCACTGTATATATTATTGAAGATATAAGTAAATGTGTATAATGATAGGCGCAACACATATAAATAATACACACGCACACGCACACGCATATAAATGTATTGGTGCACATAAATGCACACTCGAGCATGACATTCCAACATAAAAGAAAAAAAATCCATAAATGATAACTTTTCACGTTCTAATGAACACTAAAGCATAAGAGTCAGCCATAGCATTTAAACGAAAAAGAAACAATTCAGTAGTGATAGTCACATATAGTTTTTGCCTTACCAGTTGCACCTTGGATGATGATCTCAGAAAGAGATTGAAAGTACTTGGGAAATAAAAAGTGATTCTCACTGTTGCATTTCTTGTCTTATTTAATTGTAATATACGGAAAAATATTCGTGAATATGAAAGGATCATGATAAAAATAAGCAGACATAATGTTTACAATTTACTCAATACGACATGACTAAAATATATACAAAGAAATATGGATGTAATTATTTAGAATGACGCATTGGTGGGCATCATGTTTTTTTTTCAAGTATCGTGTTTTCACGCGTCAATGTGGATCGTGGTGTTCGATTTCCACGTGTAAAATAGACCCCCCCCCTCCAAAAAAAAAAAAAACTGATAACGACACGACATAATATGCATTCAGGCATATATAGCAAAATATACAAAAAATAATTTGTAATTTTAACTAATTTCATCCGAAGCAAGTCAATGATGCTATTGTGACGCAAAAAGGTTCCCGGATGTGACAGAATTATGAGAAAACAAGTAAAGTGAAAGAATAATATGAAGAATTAAGAAGAGAAAAGACAACAATTGACATTGCAGTTAAACTTTTGAAGATCAAATTAAACCGGAAATCAAGAAACCGGAAGAGAATCCTACAAGTGAGAATTGCGAAAGAAGAAACTCTTATCATAGATCTTACGGCTACATTCTAGCAATATTAACTGTAAAATGATGAAACCTTGCCACTAGTCTATTACTGCACTTACATTCATAAAGTCTATGTACCATAGAGAAAAGTTCATCAGAACAATTACCATGATAGTATTTATAGAAAAGCTATAAAGAAACTACGTTACGGGGGTGATAAAATGATTGAAGCCGAGATGTCAGGTCAGGACCAGTAAGATTGCAGAATATTCTTTGTATTTTATCAAGAATCTCTAAATACATAGCAGAAGTCCCAGAGCAGATGTGGCGGCAATATTGTCTGCATGGGCGAATGGAAAACTTATGAATATATATGATAGATCCTGGCGAGAAAAACTATCTAGCACGACACAGTTAACTGACTTTCCTAGCAGAAGACTTATATAATCTTTCCATTTCATATCAGCTGGAAACGTTACCTTGACAAGGTGCAATGTGTCACTCTCCTGGTGGTTAGCATCAGCCATGCTGATGGAAGGCAAAAATTGTTCTCTCACACTAGTAAAAAAAAGATTTTTTGTTTTGTTGGCGTTAAAATTAACAAGACATGCATTGCCCCAGTTAACAGTAGATTGTTGGTAAGAAACATGCCGGCCCCAGATAACGTTCAAACGTTACAAAGCTTCCTCGGCCTAGCTAATTTTTACCAAGGGTTCATTAAGAACATTCAAAATTTGAGAGGGCCTCTCAACCAACTTTTAAAAAAGGACAAACCATGGTCATGGACCCCGGAATGCCAAGACGCATTCGAGAAGATCAAGAAAACTCTTACTTCAGACCTCTCCCTCACACATTTCGACCCTAGTCTCGACATCATAGTCGCAAGTGATGCAAGCTCGTACGGCATAGGCGCTTGCATATTACATAAACTGCCAGACGGTTCGCGAAAAGCTGTTGCTCACGCATCAAGATCTCTACTTCCAGCTAAGAAACAATATTCTCAAATAGAGAAAGAGGCTCTAGGGCTAATATTCGCTGTGACAAAGTTTCACAGATATCTACATGGTAGACGGTTCATACTGCAGACAGACCATAAACCTCTGATTACAATTTTTGGGTCTAAAAAAGGTCTGCCAGTCTATACTGCAAATAGACTACTTCGTTGGGGAACGATTCTCTTAAACTATAATTTCAAGATAGAGTTCCTAACGACCAAAAATATTTGCCATGCAGACAGTTTATCGCCACTCATTCCAAAAATTACAGAAGTCTTCGAAGACTCCGTCATTGCTACTCTAAGGACAAATTGTGAAATCAAAAACATGATCGCGAGTACCATAAGAGAGCTCCCAGTTACTTTGGCCGACATAAAAAGGGAGTCTCGAGAATTCATTCAATCCATAAAAAGCAAAATTCGAAACAAAGATCCAACGTGCCTGAAGTTTTCTCCCTCTGCGATGATGTCCTACTATATAATGACCGCGTAGTGATTCCAAACAGCCTACAAAGAAAAATCCTCAGGGATTTTCACATGGGACATCCGGGAAAGAACCGTACGAAAAGCCTCATGCGCTGCTATGTTTATTGGCCAAACATGGACAAGGACATAGCAGACATGATAGAATCATGCAAAGGATGCGCGCTTGTAGCAAAAGCTCCAAACACGACGTGCAAACCATGGCCCAAAACAGATCATCCTTGGCAAAGAATTCATGTGGATTTTGCAGGGCCTATGGACAACATGTACTATCTCATTGTTGTGGATAGCCACTCAAAATGGCCTGAGGTCCTACAATGTAAAAAAACAAACATAAACTGCACGATCGGGTTTCTACACGAGCTATTCGCGCGTTTTGGCGTCGTAGATTGTATAGTTACTGATAATGGCACTCAATTCACATCAAGTGAATTTAGAGACTTCTGCAAGTCATATCAGGTGGACCACGTTACAACGCCTCAGTACCACCCTAGGTCAAATGGCGAGGCGGAAAGGTTCGTGGACACTTTAAAATGGGCTTTAAGAAAGGCACTAGGCACACCGACAGATAGAGCATTGCAACAATTTCTGCAGGTGTATTGGATAACCCCTAATCCGAACACGCCTATGGGAAGCTCGCCTGCAGAAACAATGTTCGCAAGAAAAATCAGGTCTGTCTTCGACAAACTTATTCCACAGCAAGCAAAGTTCGAAACAACCGTATCGCCTCATAGGAAATATTTCAATCCTGGCGATAGGGTCTTTTTCAAGGCGTACAAGAACAATATGACATTCTGGGAAGTGGGCACCATAAAGCAGAGAATTGGCGAACTGGTATATATGGTCCAAGGACAGAGAAACATTCACAAACGCCATTGGAACCAGATCAGAAAATGCCGTTTGAAGGAATCACTACAAAATACCTGTGAAAAGCCGATCGACGTAATTTTCGATCATTTCGATCTTGACATGCCCCAAGTCTCTCCTGAAGTGCGACGCTCAGGAAGGAAAAGGAAATTTACTCAACCGCTCGACGTAAATCCCAAGAGGAAAAAGTGTTAACAGTTTTATTTTTTCTCTCCTTTTCAAAAAGAAAACTCTTTGGAAGGTGGGTATTGTGAGACCGGAAACTACCTACACAATAGACTTTTCCAGGCCTATATTAAGTAGGCGACATAGCACTCTACAGAGAGTGACAGAGAGTGACACAGAGAGACAGTGAGAGTCTCGTACGACTACCAGTGTTGGACACTAACTTATAGTAAGCTCTACTTACACTATCTCTGTAACCTGTTGTTAATATATCTTTCTTACTTCTAATCCGTGTTCCGTGTTTTACTTCTGTGGGCCCAACTTTGGCACCCACATCATATATATATATATATATATATATATATATATATATATATATATATATATATATATATATATATATATATATATATATATATATATATATATATATATATATATATATATATATAAATATAAATAAAATAAAAAAGTTTTTACAAACAAAAAAGTATATATTATTTACATTATTCGGACTATTGTCCTCATCTTTGTCTCCATATTTATCACAACGATTCGGCCGTTGTACGCTCCAGCCTTCTTCAGGTGGTTGGAATGTCGCACTGAACACTTTATTTCGCTCACTGGGGTAGACTGTTCTAGTACCACGTGCCATGTTTGATGGATGTCAGTTATCAGTTATCTCCTGTTAATTTTCCCTCTGAAAGTTCTCCACTGCCTTAACCGGGTATTGAACTCACACTCTTTGAGTCTTGTCACTGGATCTAACCAACGCCTTTATCCACTGTTCCATGTGTCCTTGAGGACATCTGGATATGAAGTATATCTTGTCTGGGAAACGGTGATATTAACAAACGTGCTCAATGCACAGTTCAAAAAATCGAAAGTACAGAACTCTCTCTCTCTCTCTCTCCCTCCCCCCCTCTCTCTCTCTCTCTCTCTCTCTCTATATATATATATATATATATATATATATATATATATATATATAAATATTTAGTTGGATTGATATGAATTTCGAACCCTGGGTTTCACGCTATCTGCGATGGTCAGACAAACTAAAAATTACACACACACACACACACACACACACACACACACACACACATATATATAGTTAATATCGAAGAATTTATTTTTCACTTAACTGATGTTTATTGTAGGTATAGAGCCACGAAACTCTAAAGCAAACATGAGTTAGGTGAAAAAATACAATCTTTTCCATATTAATTCTATTAACGCTCTATCTCTCTTCGATATTGAGCACTCTACTACAAAGGCTGTTTGCCTTAAATACCTCATTATCAGAAAACCACTGAAAAACCAACAATTTCGGCTCCCAAAACAGTATTTCAGATTAACAATATATATATATATATATATATATATATATATATATATATATATATATATATATGGGGGTGTAGGAGTTGTTATTGTGTTTGTGGACACTGAGGTCAATACCGAATCAGTTTCATGCGTGAACGCAATCCTCAGGCTATGTGTGTTGTGTGGTGGCTCCACTGTTTATATATGTGTTATGGTCCGGTTCCTTGTACCACGGTGATAGTCCAAGGTAGAACCAATAAAGAAGAACTCGAATACGGATATGGAATAACACAGATATATTACAAACAGGAATATATACAGAGAGGTAGAAAGTGTTAGTACAAACAATCAGGTTTAGTAGTGATTGTCTGAACACGACTCTGTTTCGGACTACCTCTGACTCGACTGACTGACTCGCTCGCTCTGACTGACTGACAGACTCCTGATGGATTTCACACCAGATGTCAGACTGAACGGTATTCAGTCACCCCCCACGAGGGTATCATGTGGTACAAGGCCGGTTTAACGTGGGATCTCCGAGCCCATTGGCTTGGCCAAAAATATGCCCTTTGAACCCGTATGAACGGGTTCAGGGTCGGTTTACCTCCCCGAAAGAGACTCCGCCCTTCGGCGTAGCCTCGTTCGGGTTCCTTCCCGCCCGAAGGCAGAGAGTTCAAATGATCAGCCGATCCAGCCGGTCGCCCGACTTCAGACTGAGCGGTATTTAGTCACCCCCTCACGAGGGTATCATGTGGCACAAGGCCGGTTTAACGTGGGATCTCCGAGCTCGTGGGATCTCCGAGCCCGTGGGCTCGTCCAAAAATATGCCCTTTGAACCCGTATAAGCGGGTTCAGGACCGGTTTACCTTCCCGAAAGAGACTCCGCCCTTCGGCGTAGCCTCGTTCCGGTTCCTCTCTGCCCGAAGGCAGAGAGTTCAACCGATCAGCCGGTCGTCCGACTTCGGACTGAACTCCCTGCTTCCTCTAGAGGCGCAGTATACGTATGGAATAGTCCATTATGTTATTATGGGTAAGGTCCCATAACAATATGTTGGTCAATAATGCATTGTGGGTAGCATGGTCTGGTATTTCCGGTATATCACATTATCCCAATAGTTACGGGGTAGGCGGCAATAGATATATTTCAAATTACTCTTGAAATAATTGTGGGGACGAATGCGGTTATTCGTAACTACTGTAGGGGTTTGTTTAACAAGTAACTCATTGTTATTGATTTATTCCAGTGTTCACTTTTATATCTATATGCGCTCTATCCATGAATTGAGCACTTTTACACATAAATATAGCGTACCTTAAAACTATATTTTTATCACACACACACATACACGCACACAAATATATATACTCTCGTTCGCCGATTGAACACTATGTAGAAAAGGATTTTTAACATCTGCTGCTCCCGTTTAACGCACAGCTCTTCGCCAGAATTGAGCGCTCTGGCTGTTGTTCTAGCGTTTATATACATCACGTATATAATACGTTAAAATATTTCCTTTCTCTACCGTGCGCCGATAGCTTAGGTGGAGAGCCTCTGAATAATGCCAAATCGGTCGAATTTTGATTCCACTGATGAACTGCGAAATAATTTGTGGATATATATATATATATATATATATATATATATATATAGTAAAATGCTATGTTCACACAGGACATGCAATTTTCAATTTGAAAACTGTGCATTACGACTGTTCTTGAAGAAGAGAGTGATGTGGTTTTTCCCATTCTCCACAGTTTTAAATTCAGCGTTTTCCTTCTCTAAGTTTGCTTGCCAAGGAAGATCAATCTATCTTGCAATGTAACTCATTCACTGCAAGGTGAATTTAAAAGCTCAAACGGAATCTGAACACCGTTCGCTGATCCTATTTTTCTCCTCGTAGAATCACTGTGGAGTAATGGATAGCGGCTCGGATTGAAGAATCTGAGAGCCAAGTTCAAATTCCAACCGGATCCATTGTATTCATTTATTTGAGAAAAGTATGAATCATCTCCCCCCAGCTATGGTTAAATAGCAAATAAACAAACAGACTGACACGGTGGAATATACTAACATAAAGAATGTCATAAAAGCTCACACAGACCAAACAGTAAGGGAACTACGAAAAACAAAAACTGAAAAACAAAGAAAATTAAAATAGAATATTTCCTCCAGACAGAACAAAATATAACACACACACACTTAGCAGAGACACCCCCCTTTCCAGGAACCAATAAAACGGTCAAACTGATCAAGGAAATTCAGAGCAGCATGAATCCATCCAGCTCTTATCTCAAATAACAACTTAAAAGAGACTGTTTGACCAACACAAGGACTGTCCAAAATTCGTGTTAAAAAAATAAAAAAAACGAAACAAATGAAAACTACAGACAAAAGTTAATTTTCTCCATCAAGACATTCATTTCTGTAGTTCACTGCTACCAGCAAGCAGGAATCTTTCTCTCCTGATGATGGCCATGTTGGCCGAAACTAGTTGAGGAATCTAAATGAAATAATAATAAAAAACGAAAGAATATTAATATACAACCGAGTGTGTCAGAAGATTTTAATTATCTAATATTTTTTATTGCTCAATATATATATATATATATATGCAGGTTTCTTTAAAGACGACTGAGAAGGGACTAAGATTAAGATTTTTATTTCCTTTTTCTTGTGTTCCTTTGATGGACAAAACTGTCCGAAACTTTTGTATATCAGGGCGGTTTCGGCTATTTTTAGCAATTATCAAAGAGGAATTTTATTTTTAATTGAATGTCTGTTTTTCATGTATGTGTCTGATGTTATACGAATATTTCTTTTTCCAAACACGGCCAGTACATTGTGGCCGTGTTCGTAGTTAATGTTATTGAATGTTGGTTTTTCCTATTTCATTATTATTACTTTCGTTATTTTTAATCTCTTTTTATATATGGATGAGGCTTGTAGTTTTGTATTTGTATTTTCTACTAATATGCTTCGGATGGACTTTGGTAGGTTTTCGTGTGTGTTTAAATGAATCCTATGGTGCGGTAGATTTAATGTGAGCCCACTTGATAGGCATTTAATAGTATGAGCAATATAATATAACCGAAAGTGCTCGCATATGCAGAACTTTTGGACAGTTTGTACACACTTTGTGTCCAGAAAAAGAAAAAAATTGTATCAGTGTCAGAAAAATTAAATAAAAAGGTTAATCGCAGTACCTTGTCAGTTGTCTTTAGCGAAACTTGTATAAAAGAAGGATTGCTGCCCAAATACAGACAATATATATATATATATATATATATATATATATATATTATAAGTTAATAGACTTAAAATATGGTATTTTAAGTCTATTAACTTATAATATTAATGCTCTGTAAATTTACATTGAGCACTATTTTGTAAAAATAAAAAATATCTATAAGAACACCGGATTATATATCTTACTGTTCTTTCTTTTTATTAATATATATATATATATATATATATATATATATATATATATATATATATATATATATATTGAACGATAAACAAATTGAAAAATTAAAATCTCTAGACACACTGGGTTGTAGATTAATATTCTTTCGTTTTTTTTATTATTATTCCATTTAGATTCCTCGACTAGTTTCGGCCGAAATGGCCATCATCGGGAGGAGAAATATTTCTGCTTGCTGCTAGCACTAAACTACAGAAATGAGTCTTTTGCTGGAGAAAATGAACTTTTGTCTGTAGTTTTCATTTGTTTTTTTATTTTTTTTATCTTTTTAACATGAATCTTTTAACATTCCTTGTGTTGGTCAAACAGTCTCTTTTAAGTTGCTATTTGAGATAAGAGCTGGATAGATACATGCTGCTATGAATTCTCTGGTCAGTTTGACAGTTTTATTGGGCTTGGCGAGGGGATGTGTCTCTGTTTAGTGTTTGTGTGTGTTATTTGGTTCTTAGGGAGTGAGTGAGTATGATATGTGTAAGCGTGTGTATTGCTGTGGGTGTGTGTTATCATTTGGCTCATTAGGATAATGAGTGAGTGCGTATGATGTGTGTAAGTGTGTATATTCGTGTGGGTGAGTGTATAAGCCTCTACACCTCCGTAAGCATGTCTGTCTTGTGTGGGTGAGAAATGTGGGTAGGTTTTGATTTGTTGAGTTATATATTGATACTATCTATCTATCTATCTATCTATCTATCTATTTATATATATTGTTTATTCCCGCTCTACTTAGCGTATTGAACTCTCTACGTTTTAGCTTTACTACTCGCTTGTTTTTTTTTCTTTGGACTAAAGACTTAAGGCACTGGACAATTTGTTTCAGATGTTTTTAGTTCTTTCTTTTTTTTTTTACAATTCTTCCCGGGTACCGGTTTGTTTTGACATATCTACAAGTTGGGCTATCCGAGCTTTTTTACAACCAACCGAGTATTTATATATATATATATATATATATATATATATATATATATATGTGTGTGTGTGTGTGTGTGTGTGTGTGTGTGTGTGTGTGTGTGTGAAAATATATAGAAAATAGGAAAGAACTCGTTAGGTAAATAATTCAAAGTTCTTTGGTATTTTTGTTATCATTTTTAAATTCAAATAATTATATTGAAGATTTCAGCTCTTGTTTTGAAACATGAGAACTCTTATGTAGCGATGGAATCATATTTTTAAATAAATAATTATATATATATATATATATATATATGAATGTAAGTATTTGTTTTCCATGTCGACAAATATGAAAATTTCTCCGAAATATTTGTCGACATAGAAAACAAATACTTACATTCATAAATATTGTCTCTCTACTGATTAATTCGGAGAAATTTTCATATATATATATATATATATATATATATATATGAAATAACGATGTATATTTATATATGAAGAACAATATTGGGAGAAAATGTATGACAAAGTGGAAAAAGTTTTCCTTTTTGTCCTTTAGAACTTCATTGGACTAAGTTTATGTTGGTGTGACTACACATGCATACGAACAAGGGATGATGGGAATTTTAAATTTTCGAAAATTGTTTTAAATATCATATTTTTTTTTATTTAGCCGATTTCATTTAGATTCTTTTTAGTTTTCTTTCCATCCCTTTTTTTTTTTAGTAGATATCCCAACCCTGTAATAATATGAATTCTGCTAGGAATGATAAAAATGGTGTAAATGCCCTGTCGCAAATTTACTATATATGACCTTGCGATTAAGGCAATCTCTAGATATGTTATCGTAGTGAGTTGTTGCTCTTATAACATTTGATATGTACGTATGTATGTTTATTTGCGCGTATGCATTTGTATCTATATGCGTGTGTCTATATATTGATGCTTAAATTCTAAGTATATGTGTGTGTGTGTTTGAGAAACAAAAAGTGATTTGAAATCTCAATGTACTTACAGTATGTTTATACTTTTATTTACATAAAAAAACAACCAACTGGAAAGTAAAATGGTATTTTTTTTAAAAAGAATTTCCCATCCCACTTTTAGCTTCCTATCTTTTTTCTATCCTCTTTGGGAACCCATTTGTTTGGGGCTATTTACTCTATTATTTTTTCACCACATTAACATTTATTTTTATATCTTTCTCTTTGCTGAAGACCAGCAGCATTGTGGAAACCGAATGATTTCTTAACTTTTTTTTTACCGAAATTTCTTTACCAAAACATACGTGTCCCGTTTTGTTGTCTTTTTCATTATATATATTTTTTTATCTTCGTCAAATGCTTTGGTTTTATAAGCCGAACAACCATTTTAACCCATCACAAAACATTTTTATCTCAGGCAAATCTTTTTTTTTTTATTTACATAAAAAAAAGCTGGCTGATGTTAATTCGGTAAAGTTTGGGGCGATCTTTTGTTATTTTCTTTTCACCGATTGAACAAAAACTGTCTTCTAGAGAAAATTCCGATTTCTTTTCTTTTGTTTGTTTAAAGAATTTTAGACCCTGTACTCAAATTTCGATCTTTTTTTGAAAATCGATTTTTATTGCCCCATTCTCAATACGTTTATTTACGTTTATTTCCATTTCTTATCTAAATTTCGTTTTTTTTTCTTAAATCTGTTTTCTTTTCTTACTTTCGTTATCTTTCCTCTTTCTTTCCTCTTTCTTTCTTTCTTTCTTTCTTTTCTTCCTTCCTTCCTTCCTTCCGTCATTCATTCCTTCTATTCTCTTTATTCTCAGTCTTTCATTCATTATTGCAATTTTCATTCAATCTTTGTATTCTCTGTTTATTCGCTTGCTTTTTTTTGTTCATTCTAGTTCTTTTTTTATTTATTCATCTACAAATTTCATTCTTCATTTCTTTCTCAACTGGTTATTCTTTTTTTCTTTCATTCATCTCGTATTTCGACTGCACTATTCAAGTTTTTAATTAACCTGGTCTGCCGCTTCTGAAGGCGTTTTTTTCCCATGATTGGCTTAACGCGTTCCGAATTCTTCTTCTTTCAGCCTTACTCTCCTGTCACTTTCTTTCAAGTCAAAATATTTTCCCGCTCACAACTTCGGCTACGTATAACAAACTTGTCGAAGTCAACATCACTAAACCAATAAACCAATGAAGGAACAAGAAAATAACCAAGAAAAAATATTTTCTGATTCTCCCGGCGATACATCGTTTCATTTCAGAGACTCTACTTTTCCCGCCTTTTTTTTTTCATTCAGCATTTTTCTGTTTTTTTTTTGTGCTTTTTTCGTTAGCGGCCACAAAGACCACCATTGCTATTTGCTAAGCAAACCAACAATATGAAGTCTTTAAAAACTTATAATAATCAGAAAAACAATTGCATATCGCAAATCAGTATGGCCAATAGATAATTGAACTATGACCCCGTAAAGAAACTTTAATGAAAAAACAAATATTAACACGATTTAAGGACTTGGGCTTGAATTGAGGAATCGGAGAGCCGAGTTCGAATTCCAGTAGAATCCATCCCATTCACTTACGTGCTAATACCCTTGAGAAATGTGCGAATCCTCTTCTCCCACCAGGGTAAATAGCAGGACAGATGGATGGTAACTGGTCTACTGCAGAAAGAAATGGCAGTCTACTGCGGGAAAAAAATCTGCCTCGTCAGTCATGTATTAAAAGATATATGATCACCTGAGCGTGTATCACGCATGGCAAATGACTGATTATTTTGAATTTACTTCCAAAATGTCTGTCCGTCTGTCTGTAAAGCGCCTGTGGTTATTGAGATTGTTTAGGACATTCTCTTTACGACTATAAGATTCGGGTTCACATATCGCCATTGTTGATTTGACAGAAAGGTGAATTCTTGATATGATCAGCCTGGAGAGGCGATCCCAGGGTGCCATTGGAAAGAGCATGGGAAAGTATTTCCACGGGTTGACCCGGGCGTTGTCAGTAAAAACGGTGTTGTTCAAAGTGTTAAACACGCCAAATATTGCGCTCTCTTTCAGGAACTATAACAAAGATCCGTCAACATAGGCACAGAAAAAAAATCAGAGGCGGACTCTGTGGATGCTGAACAAACACACATATGCTTGAGCAAAGGGATTGGTTAACCGCCATTGCACACAAGTGTGTTTAGTAAACGAATAGCGGACCATTATTATTATTTATCTCAATCTGTTCATTATCTATCTATCTATCTATCTATCTATCTATCTATCTATCTCATTTTCGTCATGTCTACATATTTCATTCTTCATATCTATCTATCTATCTATCTATCTATCTATCTATCTATCTATCTATCTATCTATCTCATTCTCTTCATTATCTATTTATCTATCTATCTATCTCATTTTCATCATGTCTATATATTTCATTCTTCATATCTATCTATCTATCTATCTATCTATCTATCTCATTTTCGTCATGTCTATATATTTCATTCTTCATATCTATCTATCTATCTATCTATCTATCTATCTATCTATCTATCTATCTATCTATCTATCTGCTTACGGCCATATCACGTTGAAACATCGGTTCACGCATCGGTTATTCAACGTCGAGCCTGGTCAGTACGTAGATGGGTGACCGCTTCAGAATACCAGGTGATGTAAGCTTGGCTGTGCGGGTGGTGTAATGGATAAAGACTCGGAATTATTAATCGGGGAGTCAAATTCCCGTACGATCACCGAAGTTAAGCAACGTTGAGCCTGGTCAGTACGTAGATGGGTGACCGCTTGAGAATACCAGGTGCTGTAAGCTTGGCTGTGCGGATGGTGTAATGGATAACGGCAGTGTTGCAAATCAAAAAGCCGAGTCTCTATTGAAGACGGTTTCGTGATATTGATTTATGCGTAAATATTATTGGGAAATGGTATTGATCCACCTCTTCTTCCCCCGCCAGCTATGGGTTAATCAGTAGGACTTGTATCAGTAAATCGTTATTATCTCAAAAAAATTCTTACACTCTAGAAATATTTCTGATTTTAAATTACATAAAATGTTGATAAGTCGTAAAAATCTATCTATCTATCTATCTATCTATCTATCGCATTCTGTTTATCTATCTATCTATATTGCCTCATCAGTACTTGGTCTCTTAACATTAATAGAGCGTCATATTTACAATGTCATATTCAGATCATTTTTAAACATGCGTCTGAAATATCGACAAATATTATAACAAATGTATTTGAATCTATAAATATTTACTTCGTTTCTTAAAATATTTAACATTAAGCAGAACGCCTGGTGCTTTTCATAGAATGAGAATTCCGTTTTCCTGTTTTGAATCTCATCTGTTTATTTTAATTGGCATTTGTACAAATACACTTTGTATGAGTTGAATAAAAAATAATTACAGCCTCTAGCTTTTTTTTTTTGCTATATTCACTTCACGGTGTCGAAATATCAAGAAAGGTTTCCTTTTAGCCAGCCAGCCATATATATATATATATATATATATATATATATATATATATATATATACACACACTCACTCACACACACGCAAACACACACACACACACACACATATATATATATATATATATATATATATATATATATATATATATATATACAATGATGAGCCCACATATAGATACAAATAGATACACCAGCATACAAGCATATATATATATATATATATATATATATATATATATATATATTCACATTACATACATAATATATATATACATACATACATTTTTATATATATGTACAAATATATATATATATATTTATATATATATGTATATATATATATATATATATATATATATATATATTATATATATATATATATATATATATATATATATATATATATATATATATATATATATACATGCATACATATACATATATATATATATATATATATATGTATATATGTATTTGTATTTGTGTGAATGTATGTGTTCATTTGTTTTTTCATCCATATCGTAGATTTTTTAAACCCTTCAATGCATCGTTTTTTCCTCATATAAAAAATTCCCGTCGGAAAAGAGAATCTATCTATCTATCTATCTATCTATCTATCTATCTATCTATCTGTCAGTCTGCCTGTAAAAGTGAAGAGAAACCAAGACTTTTACGCGGTAAGTGATTAACATTTCGTCAAATGCCATTGCGCATGGAGAACAAACAGAAAGGTTCAGGAAAAATTTTTAATTGTCCCAGAAAGACATTCAATCCAAAGAAATAGAACCTTTGAGAAAACACCGAGGAAAAAAAAATCTCCATATTCTTTATTCTTTACGATAAAATCTATTCCCGTTTTTTATTTTTTCCATAAATTTTTAATTATCATATTTGCTTTCTGATTTTTCTTCATCATTATCTATTTCTTTTTTTATTTGCATATTTTTTTCTTTTTTCTTATGTCGTTTGCTTTTTCTTTTTCTACCGTTTCTGTTCCGAAATCTATTCTTTTCACATCTCGCTTTATCTAATGTATTTATCTCTTTTCTCTTGTTTCCTTTTTCCACTCTTTTTATGAGCGCTCTTTATCGTCTTTCTTTCTTTCTTTCTTTCTTTCTTTCTTTCTTTCTTTGTAGTTATTCTTTTTCTTTTTAACTTCATCGCTTTATCAGCAGTCATTATGGTCTTATTTCCTTTTGTTTGTTTCATTCTTTGCTGTTTGCTTGACTGAATTATCTTCTTTCTTTCTTTCTTTCTTTCTTTCTTTCTTTCTTTCTTTCTTTCTTTCCCGCAGTATTCATTTTTTTCTTTTTCTATCTTATCTTTATCTACCGTCATTATGGCCTTTTATCTTTCGTTTTTTCTTTCTTTTTTCTTACTTGCAGTCTCTATAGATGTTCTTTTTCCTTTTTCTTTCATCTCTACATGCAGTAATTACGGTTTTAATTTATTCTTTCTTTCTTCCTTTCTTTCTTTTCTCGCTCTTTATAGCCTTTCTTTTTTTATCCTTCATCTTTTCATTCTTTCCTGTAATTCCTTTTCTTTATCTTTCCTCTTCTCTTTAATTTCTTCTACTCTTTTATTATCCTACACTCTCAGTGAATAAGTATTTACTTGTCTGCGCCAACACTATCTCATAACATTCTTTTTGAGAATTCGAAATCCTCATTTTATTCGAGTTTCGAAATTCTGATTATAATTGTATTAGAATACAGGTGCCTTAGAGAAGGACTTTAGAATCAGATTCCTACATTTTTTTAAATCTTAAATTTTGTGCAAGTTAAACACATAGAGGCTCCCAACCAAATATAACAACTGATGTATTTTGATTGGTTGTAAAATATTAATTAGGTGTCGTCAACTACGTCCGAAGGTACCGACCCAAATTTTGACCTCTAGTTGACGCCATAAAATGTAAACATGTTCACAAGCCTCACCACGTGACCAAGAGAACTAATAAAAACGAAACTTCGACACGACTTGGTCAGTGGGCTCTTAAAATATTGAACCAATTCACTTGACTTCATTGGAAATCAACACAGCAAAGGAGACGAACTTTATCTTCAATACAACAACAAACCTCGTCAACCATTTCCAGACTTAACGCTCACTCCCACAAAATATTCTATTCCACAGGAAGAATCTCTGGTTAATGAGCGATAACTCTATAACAATCAGTGAGTCAAGAACAATACTTTTTTCTATTTAATACAAAAACAAAAACAACTGTTTAATTTTCCTAAAAAACAATTATAGCTAACTACACTTTCTCATTTTCACACGTACAGTACAGTAACTCAAATTCTTTCAGTAACACACACCAAAGAACTCTATTGTGTTTATCAACTTTTGCACTATATATTATGTATTTGTTGTGTTTATAAAAAATATTTATTGTTGAACAAATTCATAATTTCTTCTACTTGATTATTTCCCTTGTTGTTGTCTTTGTTACATTTGATATTGTCAAAATTGTAGAGGGTCAGTTTTTATTTCTACTTATAACCAATACAAATTGGCTGACCCACTATAGACTTTTGCTTGACTCAACTCTTTGCTTCGAATGCCATTTGCAAACAGACGTTCAAATTTCACTGGCCGATGATATCAGGAAAAAAAAAAAAATCAGATCCAAGCAAATAATATATCTTGGAATTTAACAGTTAACAACATACAGAAAAAAAATACTCCTTTTTATAAGAAGCAATAAAAAAAATGGAAAAAAAAAATTGATAAACCAGACTGGAAAATATTTCTGTTTTTCATGACAGAGTAATCTCCTCTGTTTTCGCACTTTGAGGACAACTAGGATTAGTCGGGGGTGGGTCTACCATTTTGTAGGGTGGATTGTAAAAGAAACTATATGTACTTTAATCGTTGTTTCGAATGTCTTTTATTGATATTTTAAATATATTTCCAGTGTTACATAAAGAAATAGACATCGCCATATACATGCATTATTGAATATAAGAGGAGGGTAATTCTGGAAAAGAGCGTAACTTGTTCAAAACAATTTTATTTGTGTGGAGAAATTGACAGTTCAGTGGGTGGGGAGGAGTAATGTACTTACCTGGGTTGTTGATTCATGTTGACTAAAAGCGGTTACCTTTTACTATTTTTTTTCTATAGTTACAGGGTCTCGTGACTTGTTACCACGTGATCCCTGAAATGGTTATGAAGGAAATGTTTTTTCCTCCTTTTCTTCGCTATTTTTGTAAACTCAATGCAAGTTATCAGACGATTAAGCTACGTCGCGGAAGGAAATATTTTTTTGCAACTTAAAGAGAGTACTTTTGCTCCTTTCCTCGGAGTTATAGCATACCTACGGACTATAATAGTTATGTCCCCCATTCACATAAATACAGTAGTAAATACTGTATGTTAGTCTGCAGTCGGAAATTCGTCTCCAGCTGTGCTTGTCAAACACACTGCCTCCGGAAAGAGAGGATCCCCAGACGAGGCTATGTTGAAGGACAGAGTCTCGTCTCGGGAAACAGCTAACCGACCCCGTTTTATACGGGGTCAACGGGGAATTTTCGATACAGCCAAGGGGGCTCAGATACCCCACATTAAATTCAGCCTTCTGCAATATCTGACCGCGTGGAACGGTTGGTAGATATCCTGCAGTAAGAGATTTGTCTCCAGCTGTTCTGGTTAAACTCTCTGCCTCCGGGCAGAGAGGATCTCCAGACTAGGTTTTTTCGTAGGGCAGAGTCTCGTCTCGGAAAACAACTGCCCGACCCCGTTTTATACGGGCTATTTTTGGCGGAGCCTACGGGCTCGGATACCCCACATTAAATTCAGCCTAGTGCCACATTTGACCGCGTCGTGGAGTTGGTAGATATCCTGCAGTTGGATATTCATCTCTAGCTGTGCTCATCAAACTCTTTGTCTCCGGGCAGGGAGGCTCCCGAGACGAGGCTATGACGAAGGGCATAGTCTCGTCTCGGGAAACAGCTACCCGACCCCGTTTTATATGGGGTCTACGGGGAATTTTTGGCCGAGCCGAGGAGGCTCGGATACCCCACATTAAATTCGGTCTTGTGTCACATCTAACCACGTGAAACGATTGGTAGATATCTTTCAGTAAGAGATTCGTCTCCAGCTGTGTTGGTCAAGCTCTCTGCCTCCTGGCAGAGAGGATCCCCAGACTTGTTTTTTTTTCGTAGGGCAGAGTCTCGTTTCGGAAAACAGTTGTCCGACCCCGTTTTATACGGGGTCTACGGGGCGTTTGTAGAATTCACTTGACTCACTTCTTGCAATTGATTACTTCTACGCGCCGCTGGCGAATCTTATATGCGTTGTTCTTGTCCTAAGTATTATCGTTCATTACCAACCTTAGTTTGATTATTCTATTCCGTAACCTTCTCTAGGTTATAACACTCGGTCTGTACCATTTTTTTTGTGTGTTGAGATCTTCTCGACATTTGATAATGAAAGAATCATTATGTCAAGTTTTTCTAAGATGAAAAAAATAACAAAATATGAACTTCGGACAGTTTTATCGACAATTGGGAACATAATACACAACACTATGTCGAAAACTGAAAAAATATAATAAAAAAAATAAGGCAGACAGGCCTTTTGTCGGCACTTTTTAATCAAACTAGTTTGAAGTAATACTTGCTTCCTAAATGTAAAGTTGTCGGCTACACGTGCACATTCCCGCTATTTACAAACAAGAAATTTAACGTCAACACCTGCTAAGAGCTAGATTTTCTTCAATAACACATTCCTTGATCTATGTATTAGATTGGTGCAAAAAAATAATGACGTAATAATGTCGTTTTTTGACATATTTTTAACGTAAAAAAAACGACATTATTACGTCATTATTTTTTGCACCAACCTAATATTTACTTAGGCAGCATATCTTCATTGAAGCATGTTTGTTCGAATGATGGAGACATATTATGTCTATTTTTTTTTATTTTAATCCTCTCAAATTCACAGATCAATTTCTTAATGTTGTTATTAAAGTTATTGAGGAAGGTGACGTAGTTTTTTTTATTTCTTTTATTTGCTACCTCTCCCCATAAAAAAAATAACTAGTGTAAATACGCGTACTCTTAATTATAAAAGTTAATGTCCTGACTATATTACAAAACAGCGATTATACAAAATTTAATAAACTGTTTAAAAGTTAACTCTTCCACGAAAATATTTTCTACACTGAATTAAAAAAATTAAAAAAAAACTTTAATTAATAATGACTTTCCTAATTACATCGTTGATGAACAAATTAGAGAAGGTATTAGAATATTAACACAAATCAAAAATTACATAATACTTCCTGAATAACCCTAAAAATAGCCTACTATACTGTAATCAAATATACTTTAACTACAAAGTATAATAATAAAAAAAAATCATAAGTACTAACAGATTCCAGTAAAAAAATAAAACTAATTATATATTGTACTAAATTTAATACAACCAACTTAACAATTCACAATTAATTCTTCTTCGTCAACTAATGTTTTGCAAAAGACCAACATTGTATATCAATTTAAATGTCCTTTGAGAGATTGTATCCCTGACAAAAAAGTAAATATATATGTTGGTTTCACGGCAACAACATTATCAAGGAGGCTTATATTACACACTAGCAGTATTCACACACACACACACGCACGCACACACACATACATACATACATACACACACATTTTTTTGGGAATTATAGATATAGATAATATTATTATTAATTTAAACTATTTATTTTTATTAAAGTTTTTATGAAAGATATATATCTAAGAGCAGAAATAAATAGTAAAACGTTGCTGAGAGTTATAATGGACAGGAAGTAGTGGAGAGCCATTGTCACTAACAATTTGAATTCAAAATCGGTAATGAAGAATTATCTACCAAGCAAAAAAAAAAAAAAATCATGGCAATCGGATGAAAACTGTGGAAACGCATAAACAACCTCCGATCCAACACATACACACATACATACACACAGACATTTTGAGAATTATATATATAGATCACAGATTCAAATTCCGTAGTCCAAGATAAATTATGAGTATGGCAATAATCTTTTAAAATGTTTATAACAGTAAGGTTTTAAAGAAGTTAACTGTTAAAAAATTACAAATATAACTGCAATGTTTTAAGACACTTAAATAGTATTTTTTAAATTACAAATATAAATTAAGTTACTTCCCTTAGATAGCGTTATTTTTTTTTAATTAGCCGAGAGTACTTCATGCTTATTTGCAAAAAAAAAAAAAAAAAAAAAAAAATCACAATTCATCAATTACATTAAATTTTGTCTTCACACTTTAAGATGATCTTTGAAGAGATTGAAAGTACTTGGGAAAATAAAAGAAATGAAAAAAAACTACGGACCTTCCTTAATGTTTTTAATAACGAGGATTAAAATAAAAATAGACATATGTCTAGATTATTCAACCAAGCACACACACACACACAAACACACAAACAAACACACACACATGCACACACATATATATTGTGTGTATATTTAGGCAGCATATTTCCATTCAAACAGGTTTGGTTAAATAATTTAGACATAATTATTATATACGTATGAGCAAAAACAAAAAAAAATGACTCCCTTTACACTGAAAAAAAAAACCCTAAAAGAACACGTTAACTTTGAACGTTGAAATCTCGAACCCTGCATTAGCAGTAAAAAAAAGAAAAGATCAATTGAAATATTTTAAATTCACAGAAACAGATATAAATACTCACAGACAACTTAGCCCTCTGAAGATTGAAAGTATTTGAGTAAATAAAAACTATTCGAAAGAAAATTTTGGTATTTTTCTTACTCAATTTTCTAAATCTACCAAAAAATGAATCCGCTACCTTGAAAGGATCACAACAAAAACTAATCGACATATGTCTAAATTATTTAACAAACCTATTTGTATATATATATATATATATATATATATATATATATATATATATATATATATATATATATATATATATATATATATATATATATATATGTGTATATATATGCAATATTTCTGTCTATTAGATAATCAAATATGCTTCTTGATATGATCTAACTGAAGGCTTTCCACTATTCGTATATATATATATATATATATATATATATATATATATATATATATATATATATATATATATATATATATATATATATATAGATAGATAGATAGATATGGCGCTAGACATTGGTATAGTAGTAATGTAATAGAAAGTTTTTAAAGGCTGAAAATGGTTCTTTCTAAATTGTCTGATATGATTCAATATATGGAGATCAACTAATAAAGTAAAATATTGAAAAAGCAAATTACAAAATATTGACTGTGACTTGCAGAAGAAAGAGAAAAAAAAAAGACTGAACGCATCAAAAACTGTGCATTTGTGAATGAAAGAACCTAGAAATGCAGAAATTATTTCTGAAATAAAAGGTAAAAATAATTTAAAAAAAAAGATGAAAAAAATGAGATGCAATTTTTCGAATGAACGTGACAGCTTAAATTTAAAACAAAAATATATATTTAAGTCATGTCCGCGTGTTTGATTTGTCTGTCTTGCATAGAATTAGAATTACCTTGACTTTGTTTTCTTTTAATTCATATGTCTGTATATTTAGGTACATTGTGCGCGCGTGTGTGTGTGTATATTGTTTTCTATCGTTCTCCGCGACACGATATATTATAATTCACTTTGAACGCAGTTCTCTTTCATAAAAAATACGAACAAGAAACAAAAAAACCATTGGATTATTTACGCCATCTTCGAGTTTCTTTCCGTTTTTTCAGTTTTCATTTTTCTTTTTTCGCTTGTCTTCTTTCAATGTCAGCTTTTGCACAAAACATTCTTCTGTAAAATCTCCCATTTTTTACCTCTTGTCGCATCTTATATTCTTAAAAAGAAAAATCAACCATTTCTTGTTTTTCATTCATTTTCCTCGTGTCATTATCATAGAATGTTCTCTCATTTTAATCCCAACTAATATTTATTAACTAATTTTGCTGTTGAATCTCGTCCATACACTGAAAAACTGTAGTCTTGCCTTATAATATTGGCATATAGACCTTGGAAAATATGGAGATAAAAATTGTATTATCTTCTGCATGATCTAATTGATTTTGCTTTTTTCAGAAGCATTTCCTTTTCCTTAAATAAATAAAACTTTAAGTGTTAAAAGTTTTTACTCAAGAAACGATATATATATATATATATATATATATATATATATATATATATATATATGGTGTATCAAAAATACTTTGATAAATTATGGGGGTGTATTCCTCACACTAAAACTAGCACAAAAGGCCATATAGGCAAATATCCGCAAATCCTTCGTTTTTCAGTTTAAAGTTCAAGGTACGCGCTATTAAATGTACAATAAAATATACGATCCAAAAATACTTTTACAAACTTTGTTGGCGGGTTCCTTACACCAAAATAAGGTAAAATGTTCATGTAAACATCTGCCCAAAAGGCCACCATTGTAGCTGAACACAACAACTCATAACATATGTTCAAAAATGTACTCCGCTTGCTTCTACACACGCATTCACCTGTCGGATCATCGACTGGCGGACCATTTTAAATAATCCCACACAGTGTCGAATGGTTTCACCGACCCCCATGACATTTTGTTGAAACATCTCTGCATTATTAACGTCTGCTGGATGAAAAAATATTTTAGGTGGCCCAATATATAAAAATCCAAAGGATTAAAGTTGAAGGAAGGAGCAGGCCATCGAACAATGTTATTAAAATGTGCTGCAGCCCCATCATGCACGAACCACGTGCTTTTTCGTATTAGCAGGGGTACATCCTCTAGCAGGTCTGGAAGTGTGTTCGAAATAAAGTACCCGTAGACAGTTCCTGTAAGACGGGCTGGGGGGACATATAGGCCAACCAGCCAGTCACCTACAATTCCAGCCCACACATTAAAAAATCTTTTGGCTGTGCGGTCGAACTCTCTGCCTCTGAGCAGAGAGGAACCCGCCGAAGGACAGCGCCTCGTTCTTGGAGGTTGACCAACCTGATTCCGTTTATGCGGGTTCTACGGACATTTTTTGGCCTAGCCTACGAGCTCGGAGGACCCATGTCAGACCTGTCCTTGTGCCACATGTAACCCTCGTGTGGGGGTGGCTGAATATTCTAGCCCACACATTAATCATAAGCTGATGCTGCTGTCTAGTCTGTATTGTATCATGGGAATTCCGATCCACCCACAAATATTGGTTGTTTAAATTCGTTATTCCATCTTTTTCAAATGTTGCCTCAACGGTAAACAGGACTGAAAAGATAAACAGCGATCGGCAGTTAGTGCAATAAACCACCGGTGAAAGTTCTCTCGTGGTGGGTGATCAGAAGGCGAAAGACCTTGCACACGTTGCAAATGATACGGATACGGGGCCTGCCTTTGAAGTACCCTCCATGTGATACTATGAGATGTACGACATGTTAGCAAAGGTTGTATGACTCCGCTGCCTTCGGTCTGGAAACGCAATCTGATACAGCCGTGCAGCCCCGCGTCCATTACCATTTACGCGATCGTATGTAAAAAATCATATATGATATGTGTTACGGTCCGGTTCCTTGTACCACGGTGATAGTCCAAGGTAGAACCAATAAAGAAGAACTCGAAGGCGGATATGGAATAACACAGATATATTACAAACAGAAGAAAGAAGAAAGTGTTAGTACGAACAATCAGGTTTAGTAGTAATTGTCTGAACACGACTCTGTTTCGGACTGCTTCTGACTCGACTGACTGACTTCTGACGGACTTCACTCCAGACTTCAAACTGAACTCCAGACTTCAGTCGGAACTCAGACTTCAGACGGAATTCCCTGCTTCCTCTTGAGGCGCAGTATTTATTACGTATGGAATAGTCCATTATGTTATTATGTGTAAGGTCCCATGACAATATGAATATGCTACCATTGTTAAAAGGAAAACTTCTCAGTTAACTCACTAAAAATGAGTCAGAAATATACATGAATAACAAATGTAACCTCGTCTACATCGCAAAACAGCGGCATCTACGGTAAAATTTCAAAAACGAAAAATTTGCGGACATACGTTTATATAGACTTTTGTCCTTGTTTCAGTGTAAGGAACTCGCCGCCAAAGTTTGTAAAGGTATTTTTGATACACCCTGAGTATATCTAAGAATATATTATGTCAATAGATTTTCAAACAGGATATTTCTGGAAGATAATATTTTTAAGAATCAGTTTTGCAATTAAAGTGCTCAATATCGATTTATAGACTATTATTATTATTATTATCATTATTATTATTATTATTATTATTATTATTATTATTATTTGTGTATGTTATGTTTCCTGCTTTGTATCCTGTAGAGCCGGGTCCAAATTACGGTCCATAGGCCTTATAAGAAAATTGTCATTTAAGTGATAGCATTTTTCTTAGTATATGCGATGTTCCTAGTAGGACGATCTTCTGGGCAACTTATATGTTGATGTTACCTGGGACACTGTTAGTAAAATTGTCCATTCCTTTTCTCGCGAGGCCCAGTGCTCCGATCACTATTGGTACAGTCTCAATCTTCATTTCCCACATTATGTTAATCTCGATCTCCAGGTCCTTGTATTTGGACAATTTCTCGATAATTTTTATGAAGGTGTTTGTCTCAGATGGGCACTGCTATGTTAATAAGCATAAACTTCCTGAATTTTCTTGTCTTTTATGATAATATTGGGTCTGTTGGCGTTTATTTCCCCGTCAGTTTGAATTGGCATATACTAGAAGATAGTTTCATCGTTATTTTGGGTAACTGTCTGGTTGGTGGTCATACCATCTTTGAGTGGTTTCGATTTTGTGCTCCTTGCATATCTTCCAGTGCACATATGTCCTACCATGTTATGTCTGTGGGTATATTCATTTTTATCTAGTTCCGGACATCCTGAGTTAATATGGTCGACAGTTTCATCATATTTTCCGCATCTCCTGCATTTCGGATTAGTTCCATCCTTGACTAATAGGATCTGGCGGAGCTTTGGCCCTGAGCTGCAAAAATTAGACCTTCTCTCTCATCTTTCAACCCGGTACTCCTCAGCCACTGATGTGTTTTCTGTTGCCCCATATCTGCTTTTTTCGTTCTTTTTACGTGTTTGCCATGCAACGTCCTTCTCCTCCCAGTTTTTTTTTGTAATTTCATTTGGCTAAATTTTGTTTACTGTTTTACTCGTTTGGCATAGATGGTATTCGATTCATTTTTTGTTGGTAGGATTTCAGGCATATTTTACGTCGGTGGGAAAGTGATTGAAGCCGAGCTGCCAGATCAGGACCAATAATATTGCTGATTCTTTGGATTATATCAAGGAGTTCAAGGTAATTAGCAGGGACACTGGAACATATGTGGCAGCAATATTCCAAGATTGGATTCATGCCCTGAGAAAGGTATGAATCCTTCGCTACTCCCCCAGCTATAGGTAAAAAAGTATTGGGTGGCAACCAATCTAGAAGAAGGAAACTGAATTAACAAGTGTGTACACATGCGTGGTCAAATTCCCACTGAAACTCCTACTAAGGATTTTCCTGTCAGAATGAATACGAACTACTACACTTGGTGAGCTTTTCTTCACCGACGTTAAGTAACGTTTAGGCTGATTAGTACTTAGGTAAAAATATGTTTTTGTATTATACGCTTTCCTTTTTGCAATTTCTTTCTATCCTTCTGTACACTTCCAAATTATCATCAGGTCAAGCATTATTATTATTATTATTATTATTATTATTATTATTATTATTATTATTATTTATTCGCATATTCGCGCCAGATATTTGATGCAATAACAATGCTTGAATGTGAGGGTGGTGCATTGGGCAACAGCTCGGAATTGGAAATCGGAGAGCCGAGTTCAAATTCCAGTTGGGTTCGTTATATTCACTTACGCGCAAATACTACTGAGAAGGGTACGAATTTCCCTCCCACCCAGCTATGAGTAATTAGTAGCACTTGTATCAGTAATACATTACTATATCCCCACCCCAAAAGTCTTATAATCTAAAAACTAATTTCTGGCTTTAAATAACCTAAATAAGGTTGATAAGCCGTAAACAGTAAATCAGTCAATGCCTCGTATCCACTTGCCCTAGTAAAACGTAATAGAAATAGTTTCAGAACATCATTTGCATGACTTAAACGTAAGGATTTTGCTTCTAAACCAATTGGAGAAAAATAAATTAAATCCTCATATCACTGATTAATAGCGTTGCAAATATTTCTTATTTTGAAAACAGTTGCTTTGATCTTCCCATTGATATAAAAGTCATAGGTTGATATTGATTAACAAATTTTATTGATTTATGCAAAATAATTAAGATTCACTTATTTCAGATAAAAACAATGCTTTCTATACGCGATTAAAATATAAGGATTTGAAATAATCATATCTACAGTATTATTCCGATGATTGCTCATAGTATGTTAAATGAATAAAAAATCTCCTCTCATTTGAGGTAATAGCATTTTCACAGGCAAAATTCTTTTGATCATCACAAAATAATGGACGAACGTGGATAAAGAAAGAACACTTCCTCAAATCAAGTAAGGAACACAAAGTCACAAATCGTGTAAAGAATGTACAGTCTAAGATAAGAAACGGGCCCACTGTCAAAGAATGTAATGAACACACGGTACAGTATGAAGATAGGTAAAGAACGAATACGGTTTCAGGTCAGGTAACGAGTGACCACAGAGTCTCAAATCAGGAGAAAAAAGATCACAGAGAATGTAAAGAACGAAAAAAATCTTAAATAAAATAACGAACAAATACAGTTTCAAAATCAGATAAAGGACGAACATCGACTCAAAGAATGTAACTAGCAAACAAAATCTCAAATTCAGTGAGGAGCGAAAATATTCTCAGATAATATAAAGAACTATCATAGTCTAAAGTTAGACAACAAATAATCAGGTCTCAAAATCAGGGAAAAAGGAAGACCGTTTTGAAATGAGATGAGGAACGAACAGTCTCAAATAACACACAATGGCTCACCAGGGCGGCCGCGGATACTGTGTGAACTCAGGTAAGTAGCTAACATACAATCGCTCACCAGACTGGCGCGTATACAGTCTGAACTCAGGTAAAGAGCTAACACACAATCGCTCACGAGAGCGGCAGCGAATATAGTCTGAACTCAGGTAAAGAACTAACCCACAAACGCTCACCAGTCTGGCAGCGAATATAGTCTGAACCCACGTAAAGAGCTAACATACAAACGCTCACCAGAGCAGAGAGAATATAGTTTGAACTCAGATAAAGAGCTAACACAGAATCGCATCACCAGAGCGGCCTCATATACAGTCTGAACCCAGGTAAAGAGCTAACACACAAACACTCATCAGAACGGCAGCGAATATAGTCTGAACTCAGGTAAAGAGCTAACATACAATCGCTCACCAGATCGGCCTCGTATACAGTCTGAACTCAGGTAAATAGCTAACATAAAATCGCTCACCAGAGCGGCCTTGTACACAGTCTGAACTCAGATAAAGAGCTAACACACAATCGCTCACCAGACTGGCCTAGTATATAGTCTGAACTCTGGTAAAGAGCTAACACACAATCGCTCGCAAGAGCGGCCGCGTATATAGTCTGAACTCAGTTAAAAAGCTAACACACAAACGCACACCGGAGCGGCAGCGAATATAATCTGAATTCAGGTAAAGTGCTAACACAAAATCACTCAACAGAGCGGCAACGAATATAGTCTGAACCAAGGTAACGAGATAACACACAAACGCTTACCAGAGCAGCAGCGAATATACCCTGAACACAGGCAAAGAGATAAATAAAATCGCTCACCAGAGCAGCCTCGTATACAGTCTTAACTCATGTAAAGAGCTAACACACAAACACTCACTTGAGGGGCAGCGAATATAGTCTGAATTCAGATAAAGAGCTAACATATAATCGATCATCAGATCGTCCGCGTATATAGTCTGAACTCAGGTAAGAGACAACACAAAATCACTCACCAGAGCTGCAGCGAATATAGTCTGAACTCAGATAAGGAGCAAACATACAATCGCTCACCAGAGCGGCAGCGAATATAGTCTCAACCGAGGTAAATAGCTAACACACAATCGCTCACCAGAGCGGCCTCATATACAGTGTGAACTCAGGTAAAGAGCTAACACGAAATCGCTCACCAGAACGGCCGTGTATACAGCCTGAACTCAGGTAAATAGCTAACATACAATCCCTCACTAGATCGGCCGCGTATACACTCTGAACTCAGGGGAAGAGCTAACACACAATCACTCACCAGAGCGGCCGCGTATATAATCTGAACTCAGTTGAAGAACTAACAAAGAATCGCTCACCAGAGCGACAGCGAATATTGTCTGAACTCAGGTAAAATGCTAACACAAAACACTCACCAGATCAGCAGCGAATATAGTCTGAATTGATATAAAGGGTTAATAAAACCGCTCACCAGAGCGGCCTCGTATATAGTCTGAACTCAGGTAAAGAGCTAACACACAAAGGCTCACCAGAGCAGCAGCGAATATAGTCTGAACCCAGGTAAAGAGCTAACATAGAATCGCTCATCAGATCGTCCGCGTATATATTCTGAACTCAGGTAAAGTGCTAACACAAAACTCTCACCAAAGCGGCAGCGAATATATTCTGAACCCAGGTAAAGAGCTAACATACAATCGATCATCAGATCGTCTGCGTATATATTCTGAACTCAGATAAAGAGCTAACACAAAATCGTTCACCAGAGCGGTCTCAGATACAGTCTGAACTCAGGTAAATAGCTAACATACAATAGCTCACCAGATCGGCCGCGTATACAATCTGAACTCAGGGAAAGAGCTAACACGCTATCGATCACCAGAGCGGCCGCCTATATAGTCTGAAAGAGATAACACACAAACTATAGTCTGAACTCAGGTAAAGTGTTAAATCAAATCGCTCACCCGAGCGGCCTTGTATACAGTCTGAACTCGGGTAAAGAGCCAACACACAATCGCTCACCAGGGCGGCAGCGAATATAGTCTGAACTCAGATAAAGAGCTAGCATACAATCGCTCATCACATTGTCCGCATGTATAGTTTAAATTCAGGTAAACAGCTAACACAAAATCACTCACCAGAGCGGCAGCGAATATAGTCTGAACTCAGATAAAGAGCAAACAAAGAATCGCTCACCATAGCGGCAGCGAATATTGTCTGAACAGAGGTAAAGAGCTAACACAAATCGCTCACTAGAGCGGCCGCGTATATAGTCTGAACTCAGGTAAATAGCTAAATCACAATCGCTCACAAAAGCGGCCGCGAATATAGTCTGAACTCTGCTAAAGAGTTAACACGCAATCACTCACCAGAGCGGCCGCGTATACAGTCTGAATTCAGGGAAACACATAAACGCTCAACAGAGCGGCAACAAATATAGTCTTGACTCAGGTAAAGATCTAGTACACAATTGCTACCCAGATCGACCGGGTATACATTTTGAACTAAGGTAAAAAGCTAATCTCTCAAATAATCGGCCTTTATATTCTGAATTCAGGTAAAGACCTAACACATAATCGCTCACCAGAGCGGCCGTGTATACTTTCTGAACTCAGGTTAAGAGCTAACACACAATCGCTCACCAGAGCGGCCTCGTATACAGTCTGAACTCAGGTAAAGAGCTAACACACAAACGCTCACCAGAGCGTCCGCGTATATAGTCTGAACTCAGGTAAAGAGCTAATACAGAATTGCTACCCAGATCGGCCCCGTATACATTTTGAACTAAGGTAAAGAGCTAACACATAATCGCTCAAATAATCGGCCTTTATAGTCTGAACTCAGGTAAAGACCTAACACATAATCGCTCACCAGAGCGGCCGCGTATACTTTCTGAACTCAGGTAAAGAGCTAACATACAATCGCTCACCAGAGCGGCCGCGTATATAGTCTGATCTCATGTAAAGAGCTAATACACAAACGCTCACCAGATCGGCCGCCTATACAATCTGAAATCAGATAAAGAACGACATCTCAAATAAAGCAACTTACTAACACATTCTCAAATCATGTAACGATAAAACTCAGTCTCAAATTATGTCTCAGATAAATTAAGGAATCGTCTTCTCAAATCAGGTAGGTGTTGAGATGTTGAGTGTTTCCGCGTCAGTGTATTGAAATAAGGACAAACACATACGTAGGGAAAAATCCTGGTATATTCGAAGAGGTATTTACAACAGAGAGATTAGTAGTCAAACGAACGCAAGTTAGCCAGTCACAATCAGAAAAAATATAAAGTCCAACTGTATCTTCCGGTAGAGGGACGGAAGTGTGATGGTCACCTGATCCTTTTAGAACTCTATAGAACTGTCCTATTAGTAGTAGAGAGATCAGTCCATTCTGATGAGAAGGTGGGTGCGCCCCAACAGTAGGGAACGTACATATTCTGAAATGACGTATGGAAAGAACACAGTCTGAAATGACGTATGGAACGAATATTGTCTCAAATCAGGTAATGAACGAATCGGGTCTAAATTCAAGTAAGGGAGGAACCTAATCTCAAATGAAGTAAAGAATGAATACAGTCTTAGATCAGGTAAGGCTTGAACACAGTATCTAATGAAGTAACGAATGAACACTGTGTCAAATCAGGCAATGAACAAACAATCTCAGTCCAGCTTGCCAACCAAGGCTGAAGAACTGAGACTGTTCAACTATTCTACCCAATTCTAGACAATGTTGGGAATTCCATCGCGTATTTACGCATATGTGAAAGTAACGAACTCGACTGGAAATCAAACTCGACTTTCTGATTTCTCATTTTGTGTAACTTTCCACTACACATCCAACACTTCACAACATTCTTGTAAAAACCTAACCAACCATTAGCTAATACGGGGACTTTTTGAAAATCTAAATGTCTTTTTACCGTATGAAATATGAGGTAAATTTTAACAGAGACTCAACATGAATCCACTTTATTGAATTTGTTGAAAGAGAGAGAGAGAGAAAAATAACGGACAGACGACCCATTGTGAAATAACAACACTTATAGAAAGTAACTCTTTGTTTTAGATATAAGATTTTCAAGCCAGAAAAATATAAAACTAATGAAAGAAATAAAAGCAAAAACGTCAAAAGAAAACTGTTTTTTCTCGTAGGTTATAAAAGTTCTCCATTATTAGTGCTTCGGCTTTCACTGGTCTTAATGCGCAGCTAATAGGATTTTTAACTGAAGCAGGTCGTTAGAACGACCTTCCATAAAGAGAGCGGGTGAATGAAGTTAATAAATAACATCATAAGTAAATAATGGGATCAAAAATATTCTATTTATGTGTGTGATGTCATTATCATCTTTGATATTTACGTTGGAATATTGAATTAAACAAGACAGAAGTAGCATTCAGCACTTCGGGTTGAACGTGAAACGAGAAGATAGGAAAGAAATAACAATCAAAGAAACAGACTTTTTTTTTATTCCTTACTCCGAAGAACAACTGAAAAAAAAATTATATATATATATATATATATATATATATATATATATATGTGTGTGTGTGTATTCTCTTTAATGTATATAGATAAGAATAGGAATGGAATTTCGATGTAAGTAAGAGAAAAAAAAACAAAAAAAAAAACGCAGATTTTTTTTATGTTCACAGAAATATGTTTTAATGATTAACAATTATTAATATATTAATTGTTTTTCTTCATTCCTACTTTTATCATTAGCGGCAAAATCAGAACAATCACTTATGTCGAGAACAGCAATGTGGTACATCACGACCCATTACGATTGGTGGTAGGAGCTTTTACACCCAAGACAAAGGTGTGGGTCATCGCTCGGGAATAAATAATAGTAAAGCAAGAAGCGGATAGTGGCTTGGACTGAGGAATTGGAGAGCCGAGTTCGAATTCCAGTCGAATCCATTACATTCACTTACGTACTAATACACTTGGGAAATGTATGAATTCTCTTCTTCTCCCTCCGGCTATGGGTAAATAGCAGCACAGATCGGGTTCTATAGCATTGGATGGCAACTGGTCTACCGCAGAAAGTAATGGAAACCTACTGCGCGAAAAAATCTGCCTCGTCAATCATCTATCTTTCGATACATGATCGCCTAAGCTTGTATCACGTATGGCACATAACTGATATATACATACATATGTTTATGTATTAGGTTGGTGCAAAAATAATTTCGTTTTCTCTTATAGTAACATATGTTAGAAAACGAAATTATTTTTGCACCAACCTAATATTAATATAAAATAAATAACATATATAGAATTGGTGAGCCGAGTTCAAATTCCAGTCGAATCCATTACATTCACTTACGTGCTAATACCCTTGGGAAATGTATGAATCCTTTTCTTCTCCCTCCGGCTATGGGTAAATAGCAGGACAGACAGGGTCCTTGGATGGCAACTGGTCTACCGCAGAAAGAAATGGCAACCTACTGCGGGAAAAATCTGCCTCATCAATCTTGTATCGAAAGATACGTGATCACCTAAGCTTGTATCACGCATGGCATATAACTAACTGACTGATTATTTGGAGGAGACACAGCGGTGTAATAGATAGCGGATCGGGTTGAGGAATCGGAGAGCCGAATTCGAATTCCAGTCGAATTCATTACTTTCAATTACGTGCTAATACCCTTGAGAAAGGTATGAATCCTCTTCTTCTCCCCATCAGCTATCGATAAATAACAGGACGGACTGGGTTCCATAACCTTGGGTGCCAACCGGTCTAGAAGGAAAGACTCTGAATTCAAACCGGCCTGGAGAGGGTTGGGCTCTGTAAGGCTATCTTGCTCAAGAAACTCCATTCCTACTGCGGCTGCATTACACATGGTGCCCCTAAGACCCTACGGGTAATGTGATAAAAAAAGCAAGAAGAAATGACTGTAAGAAGACATAATGTGTATGGTTGTCATCAAGAAGAACAAAGGGGAGAAAGTCAATGGAGCGAGCTACGAACTGGATAGATTAAAATAAAGAAAGCACAAATATTTAACTGTCTGGAAAGGCTGGAAATGTGACACAGAAAGCCGAAGGCGCTTTGAAATAGTGTTTTCATATAAGACTAAGGTATTTACACTATTCATTATTCGGACTGTTGTCCTCATCTTTATTGCCATATTTCGGTCGTTGTACGCTCCGGCCTTCTTCAGGATCTGTCTTTCCGAGATGAGATATTTTAACTATTTACACTATTCACATTGTTCGGGCTATTGTCCTCATCTTTATTGTCATATTTAAGAAGTTTCGGTTGTTTTACGCTCCGGCCTTCTTCAGGAGACATTAGCTGGAATTTCGAATTGAACCTTTTATTTAGGCCACGGGGAGCACATTGGGCCAGTGGATAAAAGCTTTTTTTTGTGTAATCCAAAAGTTGACTTGACCCAAAGAGTTTTGAGTTCAATAAAATCTTGGAGAGTTGAGTTACTAAAGGGAATTAACTGATACTGAGATAGCCAAAAAAGGCATGGCACGTGGAATTAGAACAATCTACTCCTGTGGATAGAGGGTTCAATTGAAATTTTAACATATAGCATCTGAAGAAGGCCAACAGTCGCATCGACGTGAATATGGCAATAAATATGAGGACAACTGTCCGAATGATGTAAATAGTTGCAAAAATGTAAATAGTAGCAGAAATATAGATAAAAAATAATCTAGTGTAAATCGCTCTTTAGAGTGGTTTGTAACACTTTACTTAACATCTCTCAGTCGCGTCTCTGTTCTTGGGCAGAGGTGCATTCAGGGGCGACTCCGTCAGAGTCGCAAATGTGGAAAATTATACTGATAGGTGCCCCGACCTGGGGAACAGCTGCCCGAAGCCGCACCCTCTCATTGCACCAGAGAGAGGGATCGGTGCTCGCACAGAGGCCAGCGCAACCGAAGATTGCGGGGGGCTGCAAGCAATTTTTGTTCCTCGCCCGGGTCACAACTCGTCTTAGTAGGGAGACAGAGTAAATACCTAATCTATTGTATCAGGTTACTCCCTATCACCCCACCTTCTTAGTCTATCTATCTATCTATCTATCTATCTATCTATCTATCTATCTATCACAATGTTTTTCTCTTCCTCTTTCTCAACCCCTATCTATCTATCTATCTATCTATCTATCTATCTATCTATCTATCACAATGTTTTTCTCTTCCTCTTTCTCAATCCCTATCTATCTATCTATCTATCTATCTATCTATCTATCTATCTATCTATCTATCTATCTATCTATCTATCACAATGTTTTTCTCTTCCTCTTTCTCAACCCCTATCTATCTATCTATCTATCTATCTATCTATCTATCTATCTATCTATCTATCTATCACAATGTTTTTCTCTTCCTCTTTCTCAACCCCTATCTATCTATCTATCTATCTATCTATCACAATGTTTTTCTCTTCCTCTTTCTCAACCCCTATCTATCTATCTATCTATCTATCTATCTATCTATCTATCTATCTATCTATCACAATGTTTTTCTCTTCCTCTTTCTCAACCCCTATCTATCTATCTATCTATCTATCTATCTATCTATCTATCTATCTAAACAAAGCTACTCGTCTCTCTCTCTCTCTATCTATCTAAACAAAGCTACTCATCTCTCTCTCTCTATCTATCTATCTAAACAAAGCTACTCATCTCTCTCTCTATCTATCTATCTAAACAAAGCTACTCATCTCTCTCTCTCTCTATCTATCTAAACAAAGCTAATCTCTCTCTCTCTATCTATCTATCTATCTAAACAAAGCTACTCAGCTCTCTCTCTCTCTCTCTATCTATCTATCTATCTAAACAAAGCTACTCATCTCTCTCTCTCTATCTATCTAAACAAAGCTACTCATCTCTCTCTCTCTCTATCTATCTATCTAAACAAAGCTACTCATCCCTCTCTCTCTCTCTATCCCATACTTCTTTTCTCACTCTCTCTTTGCATCTCTCAACCTGTTCATATCTATCTATCTATCTATCTATCTATCTATCTATCTATCTATCTATCTAATTTCATTTGAAGACATATAATACCTCAACACTTGCGTAAATTTTGAAATACGGATTCTCGCAAGATTACCGAAGTTAAGCAACGTAAATCTGGTTAGTACCTATGTGGGTGATCTCTTTGGAATACCCGGTATTGCAAGCTTGGATGTGCGTGGGATGTAATATATCACGGCTCAGAATTGGAAATCGGATTGCCGAGTTCCAATTCCAGTCAGGTTCGTTATATTGACTTGGGAAAGGCATGCAACCATCACTTCTCCCACAACTATGGGTTAATTAGTAGGACTTGCGTAAATAAATCATTATTATCTCCAGAATATAACAAAAGACAAGTATTTCTGGCGTTAAGTAACAGGCATCAGGTTGGTAACCCATAAAACACAAATCAATCAAAAATTCAGCATAAATTCTGTTGTTTTAGCTGATCGATAAAAACACTCTGTTAATATCTATCTATCTATCTATCTATCTATCTATCTATCTATCTATCTATCTCATTCTGTTCATTATCTATCTATCTATCTATCTATCTATCTATCTCTCATTCTGTTAATTATCTATCTATCTATCTCAGTTTATTCATATCTATCTATCTATCTATCTATCTATCTATCTATCTATCTATCTGTGTCGGACCAGACAATTATTGTCAGAATCCCTATTGCACATTTATAAATCTACCATTCGTCTCTGTGTAGAATACTCCTGCCATATCTGGCATATTATATACCTCGAGATTCTTGTCAAAATTCAAAGATGAATCTATAATGTAATCGATCCCGACCGGGCATCTTGACTTCAGACACTTTCTCACCCACGTGACATGGCTTCCCTCTGTCTTTTCTACAAATATTTTCAGGTCAACTGTTCCGATGAGCTTTTTACTTTCGTGCGTTGACGTCATGAATTTAAGCGTGGTATTAGATTATCAAGTAAGTATCACCGATTTACTTGCAGCTAGCTAGATGCGACAATCTATTCTATTCTAATAATTTCTTTCCGCTTTCTTGCTTCCCTGTCAACTACGATTGTCAAACACTTAAATGCAACGTCAATCGCCATCTTCTGTCTTCCAGAACCCTATTCTTTTATTGTCCTTTCCCTCACTTCTCCTCGGTAAAGTATTCTCATCTATTTCACATCCTCTAACTCCCCTGCGTCTTAGTGGCTTTATTGCTTTGCTTGGGGTAAACTGATTAAAAAAGAAAAAAGTATGCTCGGGCCAAAATCGGAGAACTGTTGCCCTGGCTGTGCTGGAGCTGCACACACTTCACTTTCCAACCTTGATTTCAAAGTCGTTTACCCTACTTTGGGAGGGATAGATTGTCTTCCACCCTACAACCTCTTTTCTACAGACGAAATGTTGCCAGCCTCTTACTGCTCTATAGCTATTTCCATAGCAGATATTCGGGCGAAACACATTCCTTAGTGCCCTCAGTCCAGAGCTTCACAGCTAAGACCCGCCATGTTACGTACACAGGACTGACTCATCCTTGTTACCTTTGTATTCTATCGGTAAGTGGTAAGTTCCATTGGGGCAGCTTCCTCCTCAGAACTGTTGCAATGTAGAATAGACTCCAAAGAGGATATTTTCTTCATCACTACAATTTTAATCTCTTAGGGTTAACCCTTATCAATCCTACATATCATCATGATATTTATGCTCTTAAAACATTTAATAACACTCTACCTTGAGTGTCTTTTAAGACTAGTATTAAGCGAACAATAATAATGATAAAAAATAAGCGACCTTCAGAAATAAAGGCGACTTACTGCTATTCAAGAAAATAGAATCGTTGGCCGAGTTCAACTTCAAGATGAGATTGCGTTCACTGCGCATTACTGCCCTTGGGAAAGGCAAGAAACAGATCTCTTCTCGCCTGTAATTGTAAGAGGATAGATTTGGCTCTTTATTGGCAAACAGTCTAGGAGAAGGAAAACTCTGAATTGAGAATTAGAGGATTAGGTGTGCCACGAGTAACTGTACACCATAAAAAGCAGCTACTGAAACAGTATCAGTATCAATGTGGTTACGGCCCTCCCTATGCTCCACAAAGAATTTGCAGTGAATAAACAAAAATTGCCACTTACTCTCTAACACCTAGAGATCTGGTACGAATATAAATAATGATAATGATAATAATAATGATAATAATAATGATAATATAATGATAATAATATCTATCTTATTTGTCACGTAAATAATGTTTTTTTTTAATCTCAACTCACGCTCTCTTAATATTTTCATTCGATATTTTTTCAAATGACTAATATTCAAAGAGTTCTTCATTTTTACTGTCATTTCATTTCGTCATTAAATCCGCAAAGATGGTGGCATTCACCATTTTATTTAATACCATATCATTCCATTTTTTACATTTTGTTTACATACCTTATTTTTCCTCCTTTTCATAAAGAGCGTCAAAAAAAAAAAAAAAAGAAAGAAAAAAAAAGCCTCATGATCATTTATATTTTAGCTGAGTCAATACACCAGTCTTTTTTGCTGCTTTCCATTTTATTATATCATGTCGTATTGTTGGGAATATAGGTAAGGTGAACATTAGTAATATTTTTAAGGAACATTGTTCGCTATTAAATAATGTCACTGTCACAGATTGCATAGGCATATGATTTGAAATGTTATGCCAAAAGGCGATTTTCAATTAGTACAACAGGAAATTGAACTAACGAGTAAAACTATTGTCGATGATACACACACATATATTTTAAGACATTTTTATGTTTATACGTTCTTTTTATAGATACAAATATTTAAGTAAATGGTCTGTTTATAATAAACAGTATTAACGACCTGAATGTCCGAGAAATTTTCATAGAAAATATGCGTCCTCCGACAGGAATCGAACCTGTATCTATACGGAACCGTCATATAGCCTGACGTGCTTTTACCGATTTCGCCATAGAGGAGCGTTCGATTAGCACGGTCGATTTTACTGTTTTTAAACTGCAATTCTCCATGAAAAACAGTAAAATCGACCTTGCTAACCGCTATATATGACGGTTCCGTATAGGATACAGGTTCGATTCCTGTCAGAGGACGAATATTTTCTTTGAGAATTTCTCGGACTTTCAGGTCGGTAAATGCCATTAATACTATTTATTATGAAACAGAGCATTTACTTAAATATTTGTATCTATAAAAAGAACGTATAGACATAAAAAATGTCTTAAAATAATTGTCGGACTTTGTCCATTTCACTATATATATATATATATATATATATATATATATATATATATATATATATATATATATAATTATTTATTTAAAAATATGATTCCAACACGCTACATAAGAGGTCTCATGTTTCAAAACAGCCGAAAACTTCAATATAATTAATTGAATTAAAGTAAGCTCTGTTTCATCTTCAAGCGAAATTTTTTTTGGGATAACTTATTTCTGAAATTTACGTGTTTTAATAGCATATTCATAATTGAAATCAAAATTTCCATGGTAACAGCCAGGGCGAATTGTTTAAATAGGGAGGGGTGTTGGGTGTTATTAATTTGTATCAGTATAGAGTTACTTTCATAGATGTCAAGTCAGGGTAAGGTGGGGTTGTCTAAATTTAAAACGTAGGATGTTTTCGGCTAGTTTGGTTTACGTGTTTTTTGAGATTTATTTAATTTTTTATTTTATTTCTTTATGAAAGGGTTTTGTGTATATAAGAACTGCCGTAACATTTGTCTTTTGACGACTTCATAAAGGGTTATCTTTTTTTGTAGGGTATTTAAACTATTTATTGGGGCTATGGATTATAAATGTTATTTTATTGTATGTTTGTTTTTAAGCTAATTATTCAATGCATATATTTAATGATGTCGGCAAAAAACCGTTAACTCATGTCTATTGTTTAATAGATTTTTATTATTTAGAAATTTAATAATGTGCAGTTTCTCATGGAGGCACAAAGGGCATGGGTCATCCCAAGTTTTACAAAAAGGTTTTGTATTATTAACACCTTATTATTTTGTTTTATTAACACCTAACACCCCTCCCTATTTAAACAATTCACCCTGGCTGTTACCATGGAAATTTTGATTTCAATTATGAATATGCTTATAAAACACGTAAATTTCAGAAATAAGTTATTCCCAAAAAAATTTCCCTTGAAGATGGAACAGAGCTTACTTTAATTCAATTTAATTCAAATAATTATATTGAAGTTTTAGGCTCTTGTTTTGAAACATGAGAACTCTTATGTAGCGTGTTGGATTCATATTTATAAATAAAAAATTATATATATATATATATATATATATATATATATATATATAGAGAGAGAGAGAGAGAGAGAGTAGGGCAAGGGTCTCGTGGCATCCCCCATTCTACTGCATCTCAATTTTCAAAAAATAGCATTCATATAAAATACAAATCTTATTCTAACCTAATTATGTACAATAATGGATCATATGCAATATAGGTGAACAATTCAACTAGAAAAAATGAAAATAAATACAATGTATCTAATTACAATTTAGAGACATATCATAATAGATCATTCTATCTTAAATAAATCAACAATGTTTTATGGCAATTTTTAATATCAACTTGAGAAGGTGAATATTTTTACACATTCAACATTATGAATAAAAAAAAAAGTGAATTTCATATTGTGCTTTGTCGAGACTTAGTACAATCAAATTTATTCAGGAATTCATCACAGTCGAGGAATCAAGAACTTTCATTTTCAATGGAAATTATTGCTAATCCCGATAACCTTTCATCTCTTATTGTAGATCGCAAATAATGTTTTATAAGCTTTTAGTCTGCTAAAACTTCTTTCGGCATACTCAAAAGTCACTGGGGTAGTTCTCAAGTTCAACAACTTGTCTATTGATGCTGTCATCTATTTTTTATCTTTTCCTTTCACTCATCCACTTTTATATCGTCACATGCCTGTAAGATGTCATTGAAAATTTAATAATAATTTGTATTAGTTCTAAATTCTTAAACTTCTTTTTATATAAAGACTACTTTATTCAAATTGAAACTCTAGGTAGAAAAATAAATGCTGACAAGCATCCTAAAAAAGAAAAAAAAATAACACTTTTATATACTGAAGTGATGTCGAAGGTTTTATGGAAGAATTTTCCTTTATTTTGACAGTTAAATCTGAGAGAAGACTTCTCTAAGACTATGAAATGAAATGTGACAATTCTAATATGCAAGAATTTTTTTTTATTACTCTTTGATTTTTGGCATTGTATCTCTCCACGTACCATCTATATCTTTATTCTCTCTGTCTTTATATCGACTGATTATTTTTTCTCATTTCTATGTAAAAAACAAACAAACAAAAAAAAAAACAGACAAAAAAAAAATCAGAATCAAAGAACTGATGTCAAAGTCTTAGATTTTTCACATAGGTTTGAAAATTTGGCCCCAGCTATTCCAGCTGAACTCAAGAATGTATAGCAATTGGGTTTTATTTCTGTAAAGTTAAAGGGTTAAATATCGATTTCAAAGAAGAATTTATTTGCCCGCTTTTTTGTTAACTAGTTTTTTTTTTAGTTATTTTATATTGCATTTTATTTTTTAGTTTTAATTCTTATTTACAAAATATTTTTATTTGAATTTTTCTTAACTCTGATGCAACAACTGCAAAATAAAATATCGTATGAAATTTCTGTGAAAATTTTAGTTTTTATGTATTTTACAGGAATATTTATTGATTTTAGGGATTGAATCCTAATAAAAGGGAGGGTGCACAGTAATAATGGCACAGGTAAAAATGGCACAGGTAGAAATGGCACAAGTGGAAAAATAGGAAAAAATGGCACAAAGCGAAAACATACAAGAAAAAAATGAAATGCACATGTTATCTATTTAGCAAATTCGGAAAAAAAAAAATATCGGACCAGTAACTCTCTAATCAGACGCCAGTTGACTTCTGGTTCAGTTGTCATTGGTTTTGTTGTTAGTAGTTCAATTGTGAAAATTCTGGCTCAATTATTGAATGGGTCAAACAACTAGAAATCATCGCGTTGAATCCTGGATTACAAATAGTTTCAGTTGCCCTGGAGCCGTCAAACAACTAGAAATCATCGCGTTGAATCCTGGATTACAAATAGTTTCAGTTGCCCTGGAGCCGTCAAACACACCATTGATCACAACCTTAGCATGGAAGTTATAGCAAAATAAAGGAAAAGAGAAGATTTGATTCCAAGGTTACAAGTATACAAAACAGATTGCAAGATCAATTATTATCAAATGGAGATGTGTCAAGCGAACATCATTTTTATAAAGGTACCATGTCCATCAGCCTTGATGTCACTGATCTTGTAGCAGCTAAAAATCACAACCAAGCTCCTCATTATTGCGTCCACAAAATCAATCAATGCATTTTTGCTTTGGATCATTTTTTTCCTATTTTACAACTTGTGTCATTTTTACCCGTGCCATTTTTACCCGTGCCATTTTTACCCGTGCCATTTTTACCTGTGCCATTTTTACCTGTGCCATTTCTATTTGTGTCACTATTACCTAAATTCAAGAAGGAGGACATGATGGATTAGTTGTTAGCAAATTATCCAATCAAACTGGAGGAGCAGATGACAAATTCGAGCTTGTGTCAAAGTTCAAATTCTAGCTTGTTTTTGCTTTAATACTTTTAAGAAATCACGAATCACTAATTTCTCTCAGAGAACAGTAAATAGGATAAGCATTATTATTAGGTACACTTCCAATATCAACAACGGGATGGTAATTAAAAAATAATTCAAGTCAGCCCCATTTTTGTTTTAATTAAAAATAAATTATCCGATTTTAATGAAATTTTCTGTACTTATTCATTAATTTTTATAATAAAGAAATGGGTCCCCTTTACTTAAAACAGCTAAAAAGGTGTTTTTGAGCGACCAGAACCGCCGCCAACAAAAAAACACCGGACAGATGACAAACGGACAAAGGCCCACCACAAGCAAAATAGATTAAACAGACAAATTATTAAAATTATATTTTTATGTTTGAAGCTTTAAAATTATTTATAATTTTGATAATCATTTTAATAAAATTATCCAATAATAATAATATTTTATAATTAAATACATATAATATATAAATTAATAATATAAGATTACTCCGTGTATTGCATTTTATATGAATACATACAGCAAAATATATTTACTTAAATTTATGAATAATAGCGTTATTTAATCCTAAACACAATGAAACTGATATTATATTCAAGAAAATATCTGCTTTAATAAAATAAAAATCTTTTAGGGAAAATAATAAAATGATTCAATAAAAACGATAGTTTCTTCAGCTAAAGAAAATATTTGTTTTCATTGTCTTATAACTTTTCACTAAAGAAACCTTTTTTAAACCTATAAAGGTTTAAAAAAGGTTTCTTTAGTGAATATTTCTTTAAGAAAATGTATCGACTATAAAAAAATAAAATATCCGTTTTGTTTTATTATTTTTCTTATTTAAAATTTAGTTTTTTTCTCATGAATATTTACTGTATTTTCATGAATTTTACTATAGACGATTTTTGATACTGAAAAAGAAAATTGATAGTCAAAATTGATATTTCTTTTATAAATTATCGGTTTTAATTAAGTACCTGCAAAAAATACAGTTAAAAAAAAGGTTTAAAATGAATTAAAAAAAAATGAAAAATCTTTCTTGAAGATTTTAATTTTAGTTTTAATTTCAAGTTAATAGATTAAAAATTTTTAATGAGCCAAATGCTTTGCTGTATTTTGAAAAACTAATTTAAAACTATTTTAAATCAACTGGAAGAATGTTTTTGTTACTTTTGCTAAAATAGTTGGTTTGGTTTGGTTTGTTGTGTTTTACGGTATATCAACCTCAATGGGTTATTTAATGCCAACAACTTTTTTTCTGGTAATATTTTGTTTTTTCAAAAATCTGTTTCTGGTAATAATTTTTCCTTCAAAAATGTATTGCTGGTAATATTTTTTTTTCCCTCAAAAATGTATTTCTCATAATAATTTTTTTCCTCAAAAATGTATTGTTGGTAATATTTTTCCCTCAAAAATGTATTTCTGGTAATATTTTTCCCTCAAAAATGTATTTCTGGTAATATTTTTTTCCCTAAAAAATGTATTTCTGGTAATATTTTTTTCCCTAAGAAATGTATTGCTGGTAATATTTTTCCCTCAAAAATGTATTTCTGGTAATATTTTTCCCTCAAAAATGTATTGCTGGTAATATTTTTTTTTTCTAAAAAATGTATTGCTAGTAATATTTTTCAAAAACGTATTGTTGGTCATATTTAAAAAAAAAAATGTATTACTAGCAATAGTTTTTTTTCTTCAAAAATGTATTGCTGGTAATATTTTTTATCTCAAAAATGTATTGCTGGTAATATTTTTTATCTCAAAAATGTATTGCTGGTAATATTTTTTTCCTCAAAAATGTATTGCTGGTAATATTTTTCCCTCAAAAATGTATTGCTGGTAATATTTTTTTTTCTAAAAAATGTATTGCTAGTAATATTTTTCAAAAACGTATTGTTGGTCATATTTAAAAAAAAAATGTATTACTAGCAATAGTTTTTTTTCTTCAAAAATGTATTGCTGGTAATATTTTTTATCTCAAAAATGTATTGCTGGTAATATCTTTTTCCTCAACAATGTATTGCTGGTAATATTTTTTTCCCTCAAAAATGTATTACTGGTAATATTTTTTTCCTAAAACATGTATTGCTGGTAATATTTTTTCAAAAACGTATTGTTGGTAATGTTTTTTTTTTCAAAGATGTATTACTGGCAATATTTTTTTTTCTTCAAAAATTTATTGCTGGTAATATTTTTTTTTGAACAATGTCTTGCTGGTATTAAAACCCATTTTTACTCCAGTTTTGGTAACTGGTAAGTATTTGCCCATAGCTGGGACCCTAACAGGTGCTACCACCCTGGGTCAGGGTGGACCTGTGAAACACCAGCACTTAAGAGGTGGGTCCACGCTCCTTAAAACCTCCTGATCAGTGGCCTTGTTGCTGGACGTAGTTTATCGTCTTACCCAGGACGCGGACGTAGTTTATCCTCTTACCCAGGACGCGGATGTAGTTTATCGTCATACACAGGACGGGCTGCCGGATGTAGTTTATCGTCATACCCACGTCGGCTAAAATAGTTGATTATCACTCTTTTGTAGTTATCTTTCATCGCAATGTAATTCTCTTTATTAAAAAATCTTCTAAAAATAAAATATACTTTTCTGAATATTTATTTGAGGATATTAGTTGCTTTAAAGTATAAAAGCATGTGATATAATAATTAGATACGAACCGATACTACACATTGATTTTAGTCAGTTGAAAACACACTAATAATTAACAACGACCAAAAAG
>OZ010608.1:17365980-17413480 GCA_963932145.1 Acanthosepion lycidas | reverse complement strand
CCCCAGTGAGCGAAATAAAGGGCTCAGTTCCACATGCCATCACCTGAAGAATGGCCGAGACGTTGTAATAAATATGGCGACAAAGATGAGGACAATCGTCCGAATAATGTAAATAGTGTACATAATACCTCATATAGGCAGATACTGAAGGGCCAAAATGTTGTGATAAATATAGCAACAAAGATGAGGACAATAGTCCGAATAATGTAAATAGCGTACATAATACCTCATATAGACAGATACTGAAAGGCCGAAATAAACCCACTTTTTACACGTTTTGAGCCAAAACAGACCCTAACAGGTGTTACCACCCCAGGTCTTCGTAGATCTGGGAACACTAACAATTAAGAGGTGGTTCCACGCCCCTCAAAACCTCCTGATGAGAGGCTTTGCTTTTGGGTGTAGTTTATCTTCTTACCCTCGACGCGGATGTAGTTTATCGTCTTACCCAGGACGCGGATGTAGTTTATCGTCATACCCAGGAAGCGGATGTAGTTTATCGTCTTACCCAGGGCGCGGATGTAGTTTATCGTCTTACCCAGGACGCGGATGTAGTTTATCGTCTTACCCTGGACGGAAGTTGTTTTGCGGTTGACAGTTTTATCATTCAAAGTGCGACAAAAATAATTCTTTATAAATAAACCCTAAAAATATCGTCCGTATCAACATAGAATCCATTAAAGCTACACTCTATATCTTTGAGCGAATTATTATTGAAATAATTAAATTAATAATTATTTCATAATTCTTTGACATTCTATAACCTTCATCTGTCTTTCTGGCATTGATTTTCGTTGTGTTAATACAATTTCCCTCTCTTCTATACTCTTTTTAATGATAGACCAAAACGTCTCTATAGATATAGTTAGATGTACAAGGTGATTGAAATGTAACTTCCTATTTTATGTATGATAGACTCTCCCGTCTAACTATAATTTTACAAGTCGGGAGAGTCCATCATACATATAATAGGGAGTTACTTTTCAATCACTCTATAGATATAAAGGTATAAGATTGTAGAACAGAATTGTGGTAATTTATATTTTTAAATACTTGTTTCCGTTTTACAAGTATTATCCTTCAACGTATTCTCCTTTTCACTCAGTGCAGCAATTTTCCCAAAATTGTTTTTCCATTGCGGGAAACATTTGTAGAAATGTGGATTTTGTCCAGAGATTCTTGTGTTCTTTGTTTCTCATCGCTGATGTTTGATTTTTCAGAACACTTAGTTTTCAAGTGACATTTCACCGAGCGTCGAAAACCCGAATGCGATTTACTTAAAGCCTTTTTCCTTAAAAAACATAAAAAAAAAAATATCACAACAGTTTTAGTCCAAGGAAATCAAAAGTTCGTGTGCACTCATTTCTTTTTTATATGCTATTGGGAAGATCAGCAAGGGAGCTTGCAGACACAAGGAAAATACAAATCAGTTATTCTAGAATAATGTCATATGAAAACTGGTAAAGAATAGTGTCGATTCGTTACACCTGGCGGCGCCATGCAAAACTACGTCCAGTTCGGTCGCCATATTTGAATTTCGATTTTTATGGTTCCTTTCTCATATATATATATATATATATATATATATATATATATATATATATATATATATATATATATATATATTCACTCGTCGCTTTTGTTAGCAAAAAAAAACAGATTTAGTAGACATCTTGGAATGATACTATTCCTTGGTGAATTCTTGTAATTTGAAAAGATGGCTTCTTTGCTGTGAGTGTATAAAACCTTGACGTCTTTCTTTTTTTTAATTCTCACAAATAAAATTCTGTTCGGACAAGAAAAAAACAAAACAACAACAACGACAACAACAAAAAACAAAACAAAATGCAATTATAATTATTTAATTAATTTCCCGTGACTTTTGATTTAATAAAACAAATTTAAGAAAGAAAATAATGATGAAAACAAAACAAAAATAAGTTCCAAGAGATAATTAGATGAGAGAAAAAGAAAGAGATAATGAGTTAGAAAGAGAAAGAAATATACGATGAAATAGAGAGAGAGAGAGAGAGAGAGAGAGAGAGAGAGAGAGAGAGAGAGAGAGAGAGCAATAACTAGAAAGGGAGAGTGTGAAGCACGTGTAGTGAAGCGGAATTTAAGTGACTAACACCTCCCTCCCCCCTCGATGTCAGCGGCGGGAAGTAAGAGAGAAATAGTAAAAAAAACTTTCATAAATATATGTGCGTAGATTCAGATTATCAATTAAAATATAGAAGAAGAATGAGAAGAAGAAGAATGAGAAGAAGAAGAAGAAAGAGAAGGAGAAAGAGGAGTAGAAGAAAAGAATGAGAAGAAGAAAAAGAAGAATGAAGACGAAGAGACGAAGAAGAATGAAGAAGAAATAACGAAGAAGAAGAACGAAGAATGAGGAGGAAGAGACGGAGAAGTAAAAGAATGAGTGGGAAGAGACGGAGAAGGAGAATGGAGTGAAAGTGACGAGGAGGAATAGGCGAGGAAGAATAAGTATAAGAAGCGGAAGAGACAGAGAGGGAGAATTAGTAGGAAGAGTCGAAAAAGAATGAAAAGAAGAAGAAAAAGAAGAAGAAATGGAGCAGGAGCAAGAGAAGGAAGAGACAATGGTAAAGAAAAAAGAGCAATAATGGAAGATTGGGCGGAAAGTATGAAGAGGAGAAGGAAGAGAAAGAAAAATAGGAGAAGAATGAGACAAAGAAGACGAAGAAGAGGAGGAGGAGGAGGAGGAGGAGGGATAAAAAAGAATGTAAAACATGAAGAGCAAGAGCAGCAGAAGAAAGAGGAAAAGATAAGGAAACAAAGAGAAAAAAGAGGAAGAATAGCTAAGAGGGGGTAATAGAAAAAGAAAAAGCAGAAGAAGAAGAATGAAAAAAGAAAAAAAATATTTTCTCCTAAGAACAATTTCGTATCTACTTGAAAACAATCTGGAAATTTCAGTTTAAATTTGTGGCATGAAGCTTTATCATAATTTTTATTATTTTCAGTTGCACTAATGTTCTAATCTTTTGTTTTATTATCACAGCGTTTCGGCCGTTTTACTCTTCGACCTTCCTTCTGACAATCTGTGAAATAAATGCAATACAAGTGATTTCTTTTCCGAGCCATATAAAACAAGTTCTGCTAATGTCGGTAAAAGACTCGTTAAAGTATTTACATTATGTGGACTATTGTCCTCATCTTTGTCGCCATATTTATCACAACGTTTCGGCCGTTGTACGCTCCGGCCTTCTTCAGGTGGTTTGAATTTCGAACTGAACCCTTTATTTCGATCACTGTTCTAGTTCCACGTGCCATGTTTGATGGATGTCAGTTATCAGTTATCTCCTCCTAATTTTCCCTCTGAAAGTTCTCCACTACCTTAACCGGGTGTTGAACTCACACTCTTTGGGTCTGTCACTGGATCTAACCACCGCCTTTATCCACTGTGCCATGTGTCCTTGAGGATTAGCAGGAGATAACTGATAACTGACATCCATCAAACATGGCACGTGGAACTAGAACAGTCTACCCCAGGGATCGAAATAAAGGGTTCAGTTCGAAATTCCAACCTCCTGAAGAAGGCCGGAGCGTACAACGGCCGAAACGTTGTGATAAATATGGCGACAAAGATGAGGACAATAGTCCGCATAATGTAAATACTGTACATAATACCTCATCTCAGAAATATAGACAGACTCTGAAAGACTGGTTAGTTTTCAAGGCTCATCCCTAAAACCATTTCCTCGAAGTATTCTACCTATACGTTCACCATGTGCACATATACCATCAAGGGGGGTTGGCTATGGGTTCACCGTTATTATCAATGGAGAATCAGACATTTGAAGGGATCAGCGTATGTAACATAAATGAAATATTTACATGCAATATATAGACAAAATATCGGAGCCATAAATAAGAATGAAGCAACATAATACGCTGCAAAAGAAATAGAAACAGTGCAGAGGGAGTCAAGATTGACAACAAGCCTGCAACAGTTGAAGGTTAGAAAAGCATTAAACTTAAAGAAACAAAGTCTATTGAAGGTTAGAAAAGCATTAAACTTAAAGAAACAAAGTCTATTAATAAAATCTCTCCTGATTAAAAAGATGTAAATGATGTAGTTTAGTAATATGAAGTCTTTAAACATTTCAAAAGACTTGGTTATGGTTGCCTCTTTCTCTTTAACGGAAGTTTTTGCATCAACGATTGATTTGTGATTAGAAACGGATAATGCACAATGCGAAAGCAAAAGATGACGGGAAAGTCTTCTGATTTGGCAGACTTTTACCAATAGCAGCAAAACTGGTTTCATACTGCTCAGAAAAAAAAAATCATACGTGTATCGTATTTATTTCGTAGATCGACAAGAGAAGGTCGAAGAGTACTACAGCCGAAACGTTGTTGCAATAAAAATATAGTCCAACTGAAAAAAAAAAGAATAATAATCTAGAATTTTATAAGAGCAATAAAACGAGGCAAATTTAAAATGCATTTCATACTAAAAAAATAATGACAGGAAAAAGGTTCGTCCTCTTTTTTTGTTAAGAAGTGTTTCTTTTTTTTTTTATAAATTGTTTCTTATTTGTTATGAAATGCATTTTAATATGTCTGCTTTTATTGCTGTAATAAAATCGAGAATTTATTCAATTATTTTTTCATTACTATTTTTCATTCAAATCTCTTTTTTTTTCCCGAATATATTTTATCTTCAGCATTCACGGCTGATATTCGTTAAAATTCAATTTGTAGCAAAAATGTGCTTTTTGCATCTCTTCTTTTAAAATCCCATTTCCTGTCCCAAAAGAACATTTTAAAATAATAAATGCTCCAATGAAATAATAGGTTATTTTAGGCTATTAGTTGGTTGTATTTGTTTAGCGGAATATCAACACCTCTGTGGGTTATTTAATGCCGATATCTAAGTAATTTTGTACGCAATTTTATTTTATTTTTGGAGGCAATAATGGTTTAGTAATACACGTCTTACTAATTAATCCATAGCTGGGGGGAGAAAATGTGGATCCATACCTTTCCCAAGCGTATTTGCGTCTAAGTGAATACAACGAATCTAACTAGAATTGAAACTAGTCTCTCCGATTAACAATTCTGAGCTATTATCGATTACACCAGCCGCTTATCTAAGTTCAGAGCACGTGAGATTCCCAGACCGCGAACCATCTAGGTACTGACCAGGGTCTACGTTGCTTAGCCGGGGAATTGGTGTGTTACTGTGATGTAGCCGTAAGCCATATAATATTAATAAATGCTGAATGCGTAGAATGGTTTAAAGGGCTATAGTCAACTAGTAATTAGCAACTTATTGCTATGGCTCTATTCATTATGGAGTTTAATCAATGGTAAAGCCGTAGCTCATTTAAACACACATCTTAGGATACAAAAAAATTTAGAACTATACTTTAAAATCCCCAAAATAATTTATGTATGGTGATATTTTTTAAATATATATAATCCTTAAGGATTTTTTATAATCTGCTCTACTTAGTGGATTAATCACTTCCCGTTTTTTTCTTATTTTACTCAACTGGGTTTATTTCTTTCGTCTAGGCATTACGGTGATGGGGGATTTTATTTGACCAAGTCAGATGTTTTTAGTCTACTTTTTTTTCCGAAATTTTTCCCCCAGATACCAATTTGTTTAAATATATTTTTATTTGCAAATTGTACCATCCAGGTTTTTTTTTTTATACCAGTCGAGTATAAGTATTAAAATAAACATCATATTCATATATATATATATATATATATATATATATATATATATATATATATATATGTAGGTGTGTGTGTAAAATTCCTCTTTCCGACGAAGTAAAAACGTGAATCGAGTTCATGATTTTATCATATGGTTTTATTATATGGTTTTATCAAATGATTTTATCATATAGTTTTATCATATGGTATTATCATATGATTTTATCATATGGTTTTATCATATGACCTTATCATATAATTTTATCATATGGTTTTATCATATGGTTTTATCATATGATTTTATCATACGGTTTATCCTATGGTTTATCATATGGTTTTATCATATGATTTTATCAAATTCTTTTATCATATGATTTTATTAAATGTTTTTATCATACGGTTTTATCATATGTTTTCGAGTTATCTGCGTCGAGGTTGCGAGTTTTTAAAAACTCGCTTCGATCACATCCAATGTTGAATATCCATTTGTCTTGTTTGTTGAATCAATCAACGAACAATATCAATAAGCCATCGCTCAGGTTGAACAATTTGCACGTTAATAGGAGCTTTTCGAATTGTTCACTTTATGGTCGGAGTAGTCATTGTGCCTTTTCCGTTCTGGGGAATATAAAAATTTCCCGCTGCTATTGTGTATGAGTCGATTGTCTGGATGTCGATGCGTGAGCTACTCAACTTTTTTTCACCAAGGTTAGTGTTGTCAAGCGAGTACTAACTGTATAGTTAAGCAGTATCTTCTTCCGATGGCAAGAATCCGACTGACAACCCAGTGGAACGCCGCTTTAGAACTAGGGCTGTGTTGTAACGAAGTGACTATTTAGAAAAAAAGGGTTTTTTAATAGATATGTAAATAAAAAGTTTATACACGAGTTATTGACACTAGATATTTTGTTGTCATGGAGAAGTGATTTTTTCTTTTTAAAATGTTCACGCGATACGAGCAATAACTGAACATTACTAAATAAGAAGCGCAATGTGAAAACTACTACCGTAGATTAAATATAGGGTCCGGATCAAAATTCCCTCGGGGTTACCCACATCGAGAAACAGTTGATGAAGGAAGGAGGAGATAGCTGTGCCGAAATGTTACGATTATAACAGCAATGGACGAGGTCGATAATCCGCATGTGAATGAAGTCGAATTACTGAGAAAACCACGAATATCAGTAATTATCGACAAGCATATTTCTTGATTTAGTTATATTTTTTGTCAGTAAATAGATAAAAATAGAAATAAAAATCACCTGATCTATTTAATCTAATCAGCGAAACAATTCTGTGAGAACTAGAAGTCCTACAAGGATTTATTTTTAACAACATAAGATATTTATTTGACATTCTATTGATGGCTAACCTAGAAATAAAACTGAAGACTTCTTTCGTTTACTATCATATATAAGGTAACAAAGGAAAGCGAGAAGAAAGGAATATCTATTAGGTATAAGCCAATAGAGTGTATGGTTGTCAGCAAAAAAGGCAGCTGATCGGTTGTCAAAATCATGAATTTAACTCTGATTAGTTACTAACATGGAGTAGGGAGGCGCGGTAGAGTAATGGATAGCGGCTCGGATTGAGGAATCGGAGAGCCGAGTTCGAATTCCAGTCGATTACATTCACTTACATTCACTTACATTCACTTATTCTATTACATGCTAATAATCTTGGGAAAGGTATGAATCCTCTTCTTCCCCTGGTAAATAGCAGGACAGACCGGGTTCTACAGCCTTGGATGGTAACTGGTCCATCGGAGAAACGAATGGCAATCTACGGCGGGAAAAATATCTGCCTCATCAGTCATGTATCGAAAGATACATGATCGCCTAAGCATGTTAACACGTATGGCTCATAACTGACTAACTGATGATACTTTCGATATCAACGTCATCATTATTATTGAATAAATTTATAAAAGAATTGAAAAAGAGAAAGTCCACCTAGACTGAAGTGAGCTTTTGAATTATTTTTGAAAAGTTTTTAAGTGATCCTTTGCAATCCACAGTGTTTCCCCAAACATTTGGCGTACCGTTTATATGTTGAATAATAAAAAAAACAAACAATATTTTCATCATCACTATGACTACATGCTGTTGTGGGTGAGTGACTGACAACCCAACCCCTCTCTCTAGATTCACGTCTGAGGTTACTATGAGCCATCAAGGTAGATCAGACAAAACAAGCTTGAATTATAAAGAGGCACGGTGGAATAATTGATTGAGGAATCGGAGAGCCGAGTTCGAATTCCAGTCGGATCCATTACATTCACTTACGTGCTAATAAGCTTGGGAAAGGTATGAATCCTCTTCATCTCCCTCCAGCTATGGATAAATAGCAGGACAAACTGGGTTCTATAGTCTTGGATAGAAACTGCTCTACGGCAGAAAGAAATGGCAACTTATTGTAGGAAAAAATCTGCCTCGTCAGTCATGTATCAGAAGATACATGATCGCCTAAGCGTGTATCACGCATGGCACATAACTGACTGAGTGTCGCAACCGTACTGGACGTTAAATAGTAGGACAGACCTGGTTCTATAGCTTTGGATGGCAACTGGTCTACCGCAGAAAGAAATGGCAACCTACTGCGGGAAAAGAATCTATCTCGTCAGTCATGTATCGAAAGATACATGATCGCGTAAGTGTGTATCACGCATGGCACATAACTGATTGATTTATTAACAATAGATTAAGAGACAGAAAATATCATTCGAAACAAAGGGGCGCAGAATTATGACATATTTTTAATTTCTTGCATGACATTGAACACTGTATGCCTTTAATCTCTTGCATGACATTGAACACTGTATGCTTTTAATCTCTTGCATGACATTGAACACTGTACGCCTTTAATCTCCTTGCATGACATTGAACACTGTATGCCTTTAATCTCTTGCATGACATTGAACACTGTATGCCTTTAATCTCTTGCATGACATTGAACACTGTATGCCTTTAATCTCCTTGCATGACATTGAACACTGTATGCCTTTAATCTCTTGCATGACATTGAACACTGTATGCCTTTAATCTCCTTGCATGACATTGAACACTGTACGCCTTTAATCTCCTTGCATGACATTGAACACTGTATGCCTTTAATCTCTTGCATGACATTGAACACTGTATGTCTTTAATCTCTTGCATGACATTGAACACTGTATGCCTTTAATCTCCTTGCATGACATTGAACACTGTATGCCTTTAATCTCTTGCATGACATTGAACACTGTATGCCTTTAATCTCCTTGCATGACATTGAACACTGTATGCCTTCGCGCTAATGAAAAAAAAAGAAGAAAAGAGTTGGTAGCGACCATCGGATGTGATTTTACCGACCGAATGCAATGAATAACATGGGAAGAACATTTGCGTAACGTGGAAGTATGAAAGTTATTCAGAACTACATTTAATAAAATGTGACATCGAAATCCGAATAAGCCTTAGAATAAGGAAAGATGCCTTCCAAAAGCTAAACAAAATATTATGAAACAGGAAAATTTCGTTGGAAACAAAAGATATAAGAGCTCAATTCTTATGGAATATCAATCCCTCTATATGATAATAAATGCTGGACAATTTCTTTAAAGAATAGTAGCCAGATAGAGATGACGTTCTACAGAAGGATGTTGAGCATACCGTTGATGGAACATGTGAGCGATGAGGAAGTTTTAAGGAATATGGGAATGAAGTGACAGTTGAAAATTCTGCGACGCATAATAAGGAAAGATGGTTAAAAAACAATCACAGAAGAGATTGAAAGCAAGAGAGACAATTGCTTAACGGTGTTGAAAAAAGAGGGATGAAGTGGGACGGTTAAAAGTCAATACATATTTCGAGCAACAAAATACAGTTTCTAAAACTGTTTTTAATAAAATAAAAACCTTATTTTACATATACTGTTGTTTTTATGTAATAATTAATCATCTTATTTTTCTCTCTTTCAATGTTGATATAATTTTCTTTACGGCATTTACACTCCTTCTCCCACAGGTCATTAGTATCGGAAATGAGTACAAATGTAGATTCTACACTACTGTTATTAAATTCCAAATTAGAATGGTAATTTATACTAATAAGGATATTTTCCGGATAATAATGTTGATGCGTCGTTTTTCTCTGTTACGGTAACAAATAAATAATCTATCTATCTCTCTATCTATCTATCTATCTATCTATCTATCTCATTTTCTTAATATCCATCCATCTATCTATCTATCTATCTATCTATCTATCTATCTATCTTTTAATCTCTATCTATCTATCTATCTATCTATCTATCTATCTATCTATCTATCTATCTATCGATCTCATTTTGTTAATATCTATCTATCTATCTATCTATCTATCTATCTATCTATCTATCTATCTCAATCTTTTAGTATCTATCTATCGATCAATCTCATTCTGTTCATATCTATTTATCTATATATATATATTTGAAAATAGAGCGTTTCGTGCAGGAGTTCATTAAATTTCTTGCTGGTTCCTTATAAACTATTTGAAAACTTGGAGAAAAATTGATGCAACTAAGTCTTCCCCTAAATGAGAAATGTGTGCGTTTCTTGGCCTTAAATAATTTTTCTGTGTTGATTAAATGATTTGTTCTCTGGGAAAACTCCAATTCCTGCCGAAGCGGAAAAAAAAACTAAAAAGAAAAACAAAACAGCCTCACAGGACATATCTTAGAATTATTTGCAAGTTTGAGAAAACATCAAATATAATTTATTTTAATATTTACTACATGATTTGTTACATGAAAATTGTTACACTTTATTCAACAACACATTGGTGGATTGATGGCTAATTTGCAGCAACAGTGACATGTATTTCAGGTTTTCTAAGCAGCCGGCGTTTTCAGTTGGCAGTACTTGCCGGTCAGAGAAGAAAGTAAACACTTTCAAAAGGAAAGAAGAAAGCGTGAAAGGACATTACTGTCCATCGTCCTTTTAATTACCTACGTGAATTCATAAGTCCGGAGATGTGTAAAGCGCAAGCCCCCACGGTCAGGGCCACGGCTAAACTAATTAAAATTACTCGGCCATATTGAATAGTTTTCCCTCTGTAACTTCCGGCCGAGCGATTATCGATTGATGCTGATCTATTGAATTCTGTGACTTTGTAGCCGGCGGATCACCCTGATCTCATGGGTGTTTGTAACTCAGGCTATTCGATTGCAATCATTTCGAGTTTGGCTGTTTGGTTATCAACTCACACAAAAGCATCTCTGCCATTACTGCCCTTGGCTCCTTTGCAAATGGCTGCGGTCATTGTTACAAGGGAGGTAAGCCCCTCGATAACTGAGTGAACTGCACGCAGGCGACTTCATTGGTGATTTTCGCCTGTTAACATGTGTCAGAAAACGATGTAATAATCCTCGCCCGCCGCGTACTAGACACGTAGACTAATTTAGTTTTGTTTTCAAATTGCTACCACCCTTTTAGCAAAAGCTACTGACCCGAACGTTGTGAAAGGTCGGAGCTGGTAGATAAAAACAGCGATCAAATTCTGTTCTTCTTTTGGAAATAATCATCATATGAAACCCCACAGGAAAAACTGTCCTCGAGGCGTTCAGAGAGGGATGAGCCACAGTTTGTTGTTTAGCTTGGTTGATAGAACATTGGACAGAGCTATATGAGGTTTCGAATAAACGCTAAAATTGAAATTATTATAAGGAAAAAAAAAAGAACATTTTATAAAATATGCCACACCCATAGTTCTCTCTGGCTCCTACCCACATCTGTCCCTACGGTAGATGATAAACATACTTTAATTATTTCAAGACAAGAAGTTTATCCATCGTATATATTAATGAGAATTGGCCTAATAACTTCACCCAAGTCAATTTATAAACAGATACCAGTAAGATGGCCTGGATACAAAATAGAATAGAATATAAACTGTAAGAATTTAATTAACTTGCAAAAATAAATAAATAAATAAATAAAAAATAAAAAGTAAAAAAAAACAAAAAAATGAAAATGAAACTGAATCCAAAACTTCCTTCAAATATTGAACATACCAAGCCATTGCTTGGGGTAAGAAAAGATACTGGCATTATTTAAATTCGGGCTAGTATCCTCATCTTTGTTTTTACTGTCATAAAATTTCGGCTGCTATGCCTCCCAGCATTCTTCAGATGTATGGCTATTAGTGTAATAATCGGAGAATTTCGAACTGAACTAATGCTCCAAATTCTAGACTCAGGTTTGTCCTACGGGAAGTAGCCTAGTGCGTTAAAGCGTTTGTTCCTGAATTTGGTGATATAGTAATTAGGAGTTCAATCCCGGGACCGGGCAGTACCGACGTAGAATTAGTGGAAATAGGGAGAGAAATGAGTGTAAGTAAAATAACGAACAGGACAGGATATTTCTAGACATGGACTGCAGAATGAGAACACTCAACCCTAGTAGGTTAAATAAAGGGTTCAGTTCGAAATTCCCAGTAGATCGATATACAGCTGAGAGCACAACGGTCGAAACGTTATGATTGTAACAACAAAGATGAGAACATTTGTCAGAATGGATATAATGATAACTCCTCATTTTTTTTTAAGCATTACGCCCCGAGCAAGGCGTGAAGCCACTAGGATGCAGGGGGTTGCAGAAGATTTGGAGCGAGAGCAGATAGTAGTGATAAAAGAAAGGATGAGGAGAGGGATAGTGGATAGATCAAGGTAACTGGAGATGTCGATTGGCATTACATTTGAATAGTTGGAGATTATAGCTCTCAGGGAAACAGTAATAGGGGAGGGTGTTCCACAGGCGAGAGGTGCGAGGTATGAAGCTATTGGAGTAGAAGAGACGGATACATTTAAAAGTTTCTACAGTGTAAGGATGAGAGCGGGATGCCAGCCTTGCAGGGCGCTTGAATTCATGGAGTCTGGGAACCAGTGAAAGCAGCTCAGCGGAGCAATTACCATGAAAGTATTTGTAGAAAAGACAGAGAGAGGCGACGGCGCGTCTGTGAGAGAGCAACTGTAGACGAGATGCCAGATCAGGTCCAATTATATTACATATCCGTCTCTGGATCTTGTCAAGAACTCCGAGGTAAACAGAAGATGCACCAGACCATATATGGCAGCAATACTCCATGCAAGGGCGAATGGTTGATTTGTATAATTGAAGTATCGATTCTGGGGAGAAAAATTTCCTGACGCGGCACAGTGAGCCAACTTTCCTCGCGGTGGACGATGCAATTGACAATGTATTTGTTCCCTCTCAGGTCAGCAGTCAACGTGAGACCGAGCAGATGCAGAGAGTTGCTGTCAAGAAGTTGACTATCGGACATTCTAATGGGGGGCAGGGACCCAAGAAAAATTTAAACAAAGAAAAGTAATTAAAATTTATTCATTAACATATAATCCTTCGTTATCAACCTCATCATTGTAAATGTTCCCTAGCTTCTCGATTCCGTTTGGTAAAAGACTTTTAGCTTGAAGGAAAAGGTTGTAGAGCTGAACGAGTCCATCAAGAGGGCTTTGTAAATAATTGCAAATTATCTATTCCTTCTCTCTTCAATCGGTTTGTAGTATTATCATCCTTTGCTGGTAAAGATGAATGCTTTTCCCGTAAATTCTCCCCTAAACTCTACTCTTGACTAGTCTGGATTATCCCTGTCTAATTTCCTACTTAAAACCGGATCTCTGTTGAGTGATATCCATATAACCGCTTCTATGGTTTATGCTATCAACTCTAATCTGAATCCCCACAAAGCATGTGGTTCCGATGGTGTCCCTGACATAGTTATTAAAAAGTGTGCTTCCGAACTGGCTCCTGTTCTCTCTAAACTTTATAATAAATGCCTCGTTGCCTTCTGCTTTTCTGCTTGCTGGAAGTCATTGTCTGTTGTTTTAAGAACTCTGGTGAACCGCCCGACCCTTCCAACTATCGGCCTATTAGCATTCTATCTCTTTTGAGGAAACTGCTAGAGGCTCTAATCAATGCTGAATTGGTTCATCAACTCTCATCACGGGGCCTTTTCTCAGACAAGCAATACGGCTTTTGTCAATAGCTTATGTGCTAACAATAGTTACGGAAAGAATCTATCATTCTCTAGATAAAAAAACGGTGAAGCCCTGGCTGAAGCATTGAACATCTGGAAAGACTTTGGTAGGGTCTGGCATTCAAGACTTCTCCACAAGTTACGGTATCTCCGGGCACATTTTTGAGCCGATCCAGTGTTCCTATCAAATCATGAAATTAAAGTTTTCCTGAACAGCCACACATCTACATTTTTTCGCACTAACGTGGGTATCCCCAGGGCCCCAACCTACGCTGTTTTTAATCTTCATTAACGATCTTCCCGACGACATCAACTTTTAACTTAGCATCTACGTCGGCGACACTATCATTTATTCCTGCCTCGATAGTAAGGCTGATCAGTTCGACAAGGTCTAAATGGCAGCTGGTAACCAAAACGACCTTAATTGATGCAAAAGATGGCTTATTAATTTTAACGCCTCTAAAATTAAACTTCTCTCCATTAATCATCTGCAAGACGCCTCTCTGCCTTCCATCACTATGGCTGATGCTATCCTCCAAGAAAGTGACTTGTTGCGCCTTCTCGAGCTAATATTCTCAGCAGACACGAAGTGTAAAGATTATATTGAATGTATTGCTAGATCAGCTGCGAAGAAAATCGGTTCATTGTGCCAAGACAGTTTCTCTCTCTAGAATTTATCTTGCATATCTATCTACCATTCGTCCCTGCTTAGCATATTGCTGCCATATATGGTCTGGTACCCCTGCTATTTATCTGAAGCTCCTTGATAAGATTCAAAGAAGAATTAGCAATATTATTGGTTCTGATCTGGCATCTCGACTTCAGTCACTTGCCCACCGCCATAAGGTTGCCTCTCTGTGCCTTTTCTTTTTTTTAATAATTTTTTTTTTTAATAATACTTTCATGGTAATTGTTCTGATCTTCGCTATGGTACCTAGACTGGATGAATTTAAGCGCAATACTAGACTAGCTGTGATATTCTATCAATTTATAATTTAAATGCAGTGTCAATCGCTATCTACTGTCCTTCTGGCTACTCTTTTCTATTTCTACTCATTACTAATGTTTCTCATTCTAGTTCCCCCCCCACCCTGTAATCCCCTATATGCTAGTGTCTCTACAGCCTTACTTGGGGTGATAGCGATTAAAAAAGAAATCTGGATTTGCTGCTAATTAGATGGAACAAGGTCTGGAGAATAAAGTAGATGTGAAAATGATTCCTTGTTATGTCTTCAATCTTTTCAAATATGATTTTGGTTTTCTAAAGCTTCACGTCATTCCAGTTTCATTTCAAAATAAATCCGAATGCTAGTCTCTTCGGCGTTCTCACCCCCACCAACAAAAAAACAAAAACAAAAAACAAACTTACTTTTCCTGCAGGACTAACAGACTGTCAATTCTTGTCAAATCGTAGCAATGATAACGATGATATTAGCTGTTTCCTTATTTTGTATTTAGATCATCGTACTGACATCAAAGGGTAGTATCTGTTCACATCTCTAATGGTAATGGTAATATTAGCCATTTCCTTATATGGAAATATTTGCAATTTTGACCGAACAACCGGTGCTACTCGAGTTACGATTTTTTTTCACTCCCTGGAAATCGGTCTGGGATCAAAGTGTAGTATCTGTTCATCTAATCTCTAAAGCTAATGTTAACATTATCCGTTTCCATCAAAGCAGTGTTTAAGCTAGTGGTTCCCAACCGATTGTGGGGCTATGCCCAACTTCGTTATTTCTAAAATTCTGGTTCCCCCGTAATATTTAATTCTTATATATTCCAAATTTTACTTCGTGAAGGAAGCAAACTGAATGCTCACACGCGCTGATTGGCCGACAAAATATGGGCTCTTCTATCGACATGCATCACGCCCTCTCCTTTGTTGACTGAGATACGCGAGTGTGGGGAAACGAGAAATATTCTGTATGTCAATTACACAGGTACATATATACACACAAAATATTTTTATGTATGCATACTGTATATGTATCGTATGTATTAACATGCATTAATATTAACACTCTCACTCAGACTCACTAGAAAACAATTCACTGTTAATAACTCAGTCTCGAATTGCGCACTTTTTCTGTTGCTATAGTAAACCAAACGGTGCACATCCTATGCATGCCCCCACCAAAATATTACCATGCCCCACCGGCGTGACTTGTTCCCCACGTTAGGAATCATACGTTTAAACGATCTAATATTTCTGCTATCATCGTATCATTGGTTGTATACTATGCAACAGGCCTAGCAAGCTCGCAATGGATACAATCCCTCTACTTATACACACAGAAGACCTTGATATGTGGTGACATGTCTGAGCTTTCTGTTCTTCTGGGATTATGTTAATATTAGCCATTTCCTTATAAGAAAACATTTGGCATTCATTGACTGAGAAGCCACTGCTACTGTAGGTCGGAATTTATAGAAATCTTTTTCTTAAAACATTTTTTCAGGAAAATAGTTCTGTCAAGTTCATTGTTTGGTAAGTATATTATATATATTCACCAGTTACACTTATTGCAACACGTTGGGTAAACCGAGGCCTGAACGAAAGAGAAAATCAGTGAACATCCAAGATCAATCGCTCTAAGAATACATGCATAGCGCGTGGGAAACTGGCAGTCGCAGTTAGTCAGGCCGACAACAGAGGATTATGATTAATATAATATGCTCTACCAATGAAACACATGAAATCTTTTCCCACTTTGTCATAGTTTTTACCCTAATATATATATATATATATATATATATATATATATATATATATATATATATATATATATATTAATGCAGGCAATATTTAAGGGTTAAAGTGCTCAATATCAGGGATAGAGCATACGTAAATATAAAAGTGGACATTAAAATCAACGCCCAGGAGCGGCAGTCTGTTTCATGCTAAACGCACTTGACAGGCCATGCTGACTTCAATGTCCACTTTTGTCTCGGCGGCTGAGTTTTTATTGAAATGATGCGTCCAAAATGTGTATACAATCCTGGTTATCTGCAACGCGTTAGATGGCCATACCACTACTAGGTTGTCTTGCAGGTTGAGTTTTTATTTGAATGATGCATCATACATATCGCAACATTCACAACAGCATGCCTGTCCACATTTACAATTCAGAAGAATTCTTGTTGAAAATACATCTATATTCTATATTTTTCACGAAAATAAAAAGCATAGACTAAAAATTCTTGAAGCCATCTATATTAAAAAATTGAAAACAAACCTTAATAAAATTAATTATGAATACAGAACAAATGTTTTAAAATGTAGATAGTTTAAAGTATCAAGGCTTGTACTAATAGTTTTTAATACTTACAACACTAAAATCAGCGTTCTTTATTTTACAAGTAAAAAAAAAATAACTTTCAGATGAACACAGTAATTTTGTCTACAAATATTGTATTGTTCATCATTTTTAAAATGATGAACACTACAATATTTGTCTTAAAAGTGACACCCTGATGATAATATTGTCCTAACCTCGAAAGTATTCGGAATAAATAATATGTATAAACACGGTAATTTTCTCTCACCCTTTAATCATGACACCAAAAAGCTTGTTCGTGAATATGGAAAGATCCAATTGAAAATAAGTAGACAAAACTTGTCTAAATTATTCAATGAAACGTGTCTGCCAATATATATATATATATATATATATATATATATATATATATATATATATATATATATTTAAGTTATAAGGAACTTGGTAAACCGAATTGGTAAATCCAAAGAGGATGAAATCCTGAGAGCTCAATGTGAGGACAGAGCTAATATGTAATGAAAAACAAACCACTTTAAGGTACCATTACGATAATTTATTTCACCCCAAATCCTTTTTTAAGGATTCAGGATCATCAGGTAAAAATTCCAACAACGAATTGAGAGGAAAAATGGGATTAGAAATTGGTGGGTAGTGTAATTTTTGTAATTTAATAGAGGGGGTTGAGAGTGGCAGTTAAACAGACAATATAAAGTATAGGGAGGGGTTAATTTTATATCTCTCTTAAGTATGTTTTATATTGGAGTAGGAAGATTGACAGAACCTTGACCTATTTAGATGGTTAACAAAACGGAAGTGAAATGTAGAAAATGTATACAAGTCAGTCTTATGGTAAAGAGAGAGATATAGGGGGGGAAGGAGAGATGGAGTTGTTATAATTTTGTTTTAACAAAATTATGTAAAAGGTAGCTTACAATGTTTGACAGAAAATTCGATGCCTGAAAAAAAAATTTGTTATTAACTTAAATCTTTAATTTTTTACGTAAATAGTTCCGGGACTAAATATAACTATTATTGTAATAAACATATTTATCTAGGACATACAGAAATATTTAAAATTTTAATAGTTTATTCACCCGACTAATTGTATTTCCACAATATATAAAGAAAAAAGTAACAATAACATCTATTTTAATATTTAAAATTAATTTATTAATGTAATTTTTATTTATTATATTGGTAAACTAAATTAAAGATTAGGTTTCATTATTTAATAGTATTTGAGGGTAATATTAATTTTCATTTATTCATATATGTCTCACAAATGTATTCATGTGAATCCCTACATACATACGATCATTAACAAGTCCAAAAACACATAGAAACACAAAAATTCATTTATCCTCGTACATAAACTATATATACATTTTACAATCTTTATCTATAGTTTAATATTTGAAATATATATAGATTTTAGTTTGATTCCATAGTTAAAATTTAATTTTAGGTGATTTCGGAAGTGTCTCATTTTAAAGGAATTTAGCTAATATTATTACTATTATTAATAGTTAAAGAATGGTATATTTAAATTTAAATTATCAATTTTGAAATGAAACTCCCTTCAGAAGATAACAAAATTTAAATTATAGAATATTACAAGAGAAGGATATTACAAATTAAGAATAGTAAATTTAAAATGTCATTAGAAAGACCCAATATTTCATTTAAAATCAATTCATGCACGTATACACATATATATATATATATACATACACACACACATACATATATACATACATATATACATACACATACACACACATATACATCTATATATATATACATATATATATACACATATACATACATATACAATTCATATATCTATATACAAATCTATATATCAAAAAATTTATCTAACCATGTAATCATCTATATATATATATATACATATATATAGACATACTCATATACACATACACACCCTTAAATACATATACATTCATATATAAGTACAAAACACTTACATACATAAAAGATATAAAAAGAATATATATATATATATATATATATATATATATATATATATATATATATATATATATATATATACACATACCACCATATATACACACAATTATATATGTAAAAAGAATATTTTCTACAATTATTCACACATGCATGTATATGTATTTATATTACATTGTTATACACCCATTTACATACATATACATATATATATTTTCCAAATATTAATTCTAAGGTAATTACGTCTATATACATATATAGATTACAAGTAGTTAAATCTATAAGAATACACATATTTAAGTACATGTACATACACATATATCCGTACATATACATATAATATACATATACTTACAAAACAAACGTAAAAACATTTATACATATACATCCACACCCATGCAGAATACACGTTAAAAAAAAAAATTACACTACCCACCAATTTCTAATCCCATTTTTCCTCTCATTTCGTTGTTGGAAGTTTTACCTGATGATCCTGAATCCTTAAAAAAGGATTTGGGGTGAAATAAATTATCGTAATGGTACCTTAAAGTGGTTTGTTTTTCATTACATTTATATATATATATATATATATATATATATATATATCGATATCAATTAGGCCGGTGTAAAAATAATGACGTAATAATGTCGTTTTTTGACGTATTTTTTAACGTTAAAAAACGACATTATTACGTCATTATTTTTGCACCAACCTAATATATCTATCAATCTCTCTCTCTCTCTCTCTCTCTCTCTCTATATATATATATATATATATATATATATATATATATATATATATATATATATATATATATATATATCTGTGTGTGTATGCAGGGTGTATCCAAAATGATTTTCCTGACAAAATGACAAGGCAAAATATCCATATAAACATATGTCGAAAAGGCCATCATTGTATCTCAACACAGAAACTCATAACAAATGTTCAAAATGTCTTCCGCATGCTGCGTAAACCATTTGTTTTAGGTAGCCAAATAGATAAAAATCTAAAGGATTGAGCTCGAGGGTACCTACATGGCCATGGAATTGGTCCTCCCATACCTATTCATCTTTCATGGCAGCTCTCAGCCAGTGCATCGAGAACAATGTGAGTAAAATGTGCTGGAGCCCTTCATGTATGAGCCATATGCGTCTTCCTATTAGCTGGGTTACATCCTCTAGCAGGTCTGGAAGTGTTTTCGAAATAAAGTCTCTGTAGGTCGCACATGTAAGACGTGCTGGGAAAACATATGGACGTACTAGGCTGTCACTTACAATTCCATCCCACACATTAATTGTAAACTGATGCCGGTGTCTAGCCTGTATTGTACCATGGGGATTCAGATCCATCCCAAAATGTTGGCTGTGTAAATTTGTTATTCCATCTCTTCCAAATGTTGCCACAACCGTAAACAAGCCTGAAGAGACAAACAACTGATCGGCAATTTGTACAATAAACCATCGGCAAGAGTTCTCCCGTGGTGAGTGATCAGATGGCGAAAGACCCTGCGCGTTGCAAATTATACGGATATAGGAGATTCTTTTGAAGTACCCTCCATACGGTACTATGAAACCTACGACATAAATGGATCGTCACCGACAGCCTGTAGAATATGTTCTTCGTGGTCAGGCGTACTAGCGGATCTGAGTCTTTCTCGGTCCATTTTGGTGCTACGGATTCTAACTCAGTAACGATAAACAGCAGCAAAGGTTGGATGATTTTGGTCTGGAAGCGCAATCGGATACAGCTGTGCAGCCGCCTGTCCATTACCATTCGTTTGTAAGAAACAATATCTGCCTGCTCACGTTATGAATATGCTGACATTGTTAAACGGAACATTTCTGAGTTAAACGTGGAAGACAAGACGAGCCACAAATGTATACAAAACTTTCTTTGAATCTAAAAACTAAAAAACGAATGGATTTGCAGGCATATGTTTATATGAACTTTTGTCATTTTTTTGAACTCGCCCCCAAAGTTTGTAAAAGTAATTCTGATACAGCATATACATATTATATATATATATATATATATATATATGTATGTATATTTCCAAGAGGATATAATCCAGTTAGAGATCTATGTCAAAGACAGACCAAGAATATATATATATATATATATATATATATATATATATATATATATATATATATATATGAATGAAAAGATAATAAGCGGATGCAGAAAATGAGTAAAAGTAATTTTAATACACCATCTATCTATCTATCTATCTATCTATATATATATATATATATATATATATATATATATATAGCGAGAGAGAGAGAGAGAGAGAGAGAGAGAGATAATAGTAGTGGTCAATATATATATATCCAAGAGGATATAATCTAGGTAGAGCTCTTTGTCATAGACAGAGGAAGAATGTAATATATATATATATATATATATATATATATATATATATTACATTCTTCCTCTGTCTATGACGAAGAGCTCTACCTATATATATATATATATATATATATATATATATATATATATATATATATATATATGACCAGATAATAAGCGAATGCAGAAAATGAGTTCAGAAAGAGTCATAAAAAGACGACTGAATGAATGAGTGGAAATGGTAATCAACTGGAAACTGTACGAATGAGAAGAATTTTCCGATGAAAAAAGGAAAAGAAAATGTAAACACTAAGTCACCTTAAAATCTAATCTAATCTAATCTATCTGTCTATATTATATGTATGTTTCAAAAGATGAAACCGATTTTTCAGTTAGCCTTCCGTAAATGTGATCATGGGCTCCACTCACTTCAGCTTTAAATGTATTCTAATAAGATCACTTAATATCATAAACACTTCGTTTATTTTGCTGACGATAAATCCGGAACATTTCAAGGGCGGTGCCCGCTATAATGGTAAACAGACCTTACGTAATGGAAGCAATATAATTCCATCAAATGAGGGGAGACTGCGTGTCAGAGAGCTGTCATTTCACTTTTACAATGGAACCATGCGGTGACTATGTCAACAAATCCGAAATACATACATTTAGACATATATGACAAAATAAAACTAAAAAGCCTGGAGTTTAATGGCGAAAAACCTGCCTCCACATCACCAGTTACCGAATGTAATAATTTACATTTTGACACTCGTTTACATAAAATATTTTCACCTGTTACTTCCATAAAATTTTGTGAAGATTATATTTTTAATGTGACACTTATCTTTCACAAGCATACACACACAAGCACGCACGCACACACACACATATGTAAATATATGCATATATCTATCTCTACCTATATATATATATATATATATATATATATATATATATACATATATATATATATATATATATATATATATAGATAGATAGATAGATAGATAATATTAGTGCATAATATACACATACATATGCAATCATATATCTAAACTATATAAATATATATACATACATACACACATATATATATATATATATATATATATATATATATATATATATATATATATATATATATATATATATATATATATATATAAAATATAATTCCAAGAAGATAGAATCCAGGTAGAATTCAATGTCCAGGGCAGAGTAAGGATATAATAAAATGGCTTAAACACTAATATTCCATGGTCATAATTTATTACATTGGAATCGTAAATAAAGTTTTATGTATATATGTTTATGTGCACGTATGTATATGTACGTATGTATATTTTTGTAAATGTATATATATATATGTAGGGGTGGATGTGTATGGATGCATGTGTATATGTATATATATGTGTGTATATATATATATAATAAAAAGACTCAAACACTAATATTCCATGGTCATAATTTATTCTATTGGAATGGTAAATACGATCCAATTCATCAGACCTATATATATATATATATATATATATATATATATATATATATATATATATGCGTCTACATTAACACGAATAAGATACTTTTTGTGCACAAGAAAGTAAGTACGGAATTAAATTCAGCGGGATTCGAACATATGAACATTCGATTATCAGGAATTTCGCAGTGGCAACGTAAATCCACCAAAGAAACGATTATGATTGGCCACCCGCGGAAATAAAGACGAACGTTATTGCACCGCATATGATCGGATTTCATACTTAGATTCTGTAAGTACACACAGACACACACAAAATCTATATTAATTCAAGTTCAATTTGGGACTAATCAAAGACATTTTGTGAGTAAAGTTCAAAATGGAATAGTCAAATTTAAAATGGGACATAGTAAATTCAAAATGAAATAAGCAAATTTGATTTGGAACTTACCAAATTCAAAATGGATTAGGCAAATTCAATTTGGGACTGACCAATTATTTTCCTAAAAAGACTTTAAAATAATAATGTTCAACTACCCTTTACTATTGCAATGTTTTATCTTCTAGGAACAATCAATAAATCAAAAAAATCATGAGAGGTGTATGTTTTTGGATGCAAATTTCAGCGCGTAAAATCTCTTACTATACCTATCTTTTTCAAACAATGTCTTGATATATTCATTCAATATTTCCTTGTTGCATTTTATTAGGGATTTCAAGATTTGTCCTGTTGTCCTCAAAATCATTTCATTTTGAATAACTCTCTCTTACTCTCTCTTTTTAATCTCACTATATACAGTCTATCCATCTCTTTCTTTCTTCTCGCTGATTGTCTTACAAGTGACTGACCGAAACACAAAATTTGACACAAATTTATACATTCAAGAATAACCACTTGTAAGGAATTGAATGTAAAATCTACGCAACGTTGCACTCCGATATTCAATTATCTATCTATCTATCTATCTATCTATCTATCTATCTATCTATCTATCTATCTATCTATACTGCCCAGTTAAATTTTTAATCCATGATATTTGTTTATTGAAACAGGCAGATAAGTTCGGAATATTTCTCCAGCATGAATATGCTTAGTCACAATTCAAACTTGATTATATCATTTTGAATTAGTTACTTCCCATTCTGAAATTGATTATTTCATTTTGAGTTTGCTATGACCGATTCTGAAATTGTCTATTTCAATTTGAGTTTGCTACGTCAAATTCTGAACTTGGCAATATATGTTTGAATTTGTTACTTCACATTCTGAACTTGGCTATTTCATTTTGAATTTGTTACTTCCCATTTTGACCTTGGTTTTTCATTTTGAATTTGTTACTTCCCATTTTGACCTTGGTTTTTCATTTTGAATTTGTTACTTCCCATTCTGAACATGCCTATTTCATTTTGAATTTGTTACTTTCCATTTTGAACTTGGCTTTTTCATTTTGAATTTGTTACTTCCCATTCAGAACTTGGCTATTTCATTTTGAATTTCCTACGTCCCAATCTGAAATTGGCTATTTCATTTTGAATTTGCTATGTCCCATTCTGAACATAGATACTTCATTTTCAGTTTGCTACGTCCCATTCTGAACTTGGCTAATTCATTTTGAGTTTGCAATGACCGACACTGAATTTGCCAATTTCATTTTGAATTTGCTACGTCCCATTCTGAAATTGTCTATTTCAATTTGAGTAGTTACGTCAAATTCTGAACTTGGCTAATTATGTTTGAATTTGATACTTCACATTCTGAAATTGGCTATTTCATTTTGAATTTGTTACTTCCCATTAAGAACATGCCTATGAATTTGTTACTTTCCATTCTGAATTGGCTTTTTCATATTGAATTTCTTACTTCCCATTCAGAACATGCCTATTTCATTTTCAATTTGTTACTTCGCATTTTGACCTTGGCTATTTCATTTTTAATTAGTTACTTCCCTTTCTGAACTTGGGTATTTCATTTTGAATTTGTTACTTCCCATTCAGAACAAGCCTATTTCATTTTGAATTTGTTACTTCCCCTTCAGAACAAGCCTATTTCATTTTGAATTTGTTACTTCCCATTTTGACCTTGGCTATTTCATTTTGAATTAGTTACTTCCCATTCTGAAGTTGGCTATTGAATTTTGAATTTGTTACTTCCCATTTTAACCTTGGTTTTTTCATTTTGAATTTGTCACTTCCCATTCTGAACATGCCTATTTCATTATGAATTTGTTACTTCCCATTCTGAAATTGGCTATTTCATTTTGAATTTGATACTTCACATTCTGAACATGGCTATTTCCTTTTTAATTTCGTACTTCCCATTCTGAAATTGACTATATCATTTTGAATCTGTTACTTCCCATTATGAACTTGGATATTTCATTTTGAATTAGTTACTTCCCATTCTGAACATGCCAATTTCATTTTGAATTTGTTACTTCCCATTTTGACCTTGGCTTTTTCATTTTGAATTTGTTAAATCTCATTCTGAAGTTAACTATTTCATTTTGAATTTGTTACTTCCCATTCTGAACTTGGCTATTTCATTTTCAATTTGTTACTTCCGATTTCGACCTTGGCTATTTCATTCTGAATTTGTTACTTCCTATTCTGAACTTGGCTATTTCATTTTGAATTAGTTACTTCCCATTCTGAACATGCCTGTTTCATTTGGAATTCGTAACTTGCCATTTTGACCTTGGCTTTTTCATTTTGAATTTGTTACTTCCCATTCAGAACCTGGCTATTTCATTTTGAATTAGTTACTTCTCATTCTGAACATGCCTATTTCATTTTGAATATGTTACTTCCCATTTTGACCTTGACTCTTTCATTTTGAAATTGTTACTTCCCATTTTGACCTTGACTCTTTCATTTTGAAATTGTTACTTCCCATTCTGAACGTGGCTATTTCATTTTGAATTAGTTACTTCCCTATTTGACCTGGGCTTTTTCATCTTGAATTGTTTACTTCCCATTCTGAACTTGGCTATTTCATTTTGAATTAGTTACTTCCCATTCTGAACTTGGCTATTTCATTTTGAATTTGTTACTTCCGATTTTGACCTTGGCCATTTCATTTTGAATTTGTTACATCCCATTCTGAAATTGGCCATTTCATTTTGAATTTGTTACATCCCATTCTGAACTTGGCCATTTCATTTTGAATATGTTAATTCCCATTTTAACCTTGGCTTTTTCATTTTGAATTTGTTACTTCCCATTCTGATCTTGGCTATTTCATTTTGAATTTGTTACTTCCCATTTTGAACTTGTCTATTGAATTTTGAATTTGTTACTTCCCATTCTGAACATGACTATTTCATTTTGAATATGTTAATTCCAATTTTGACCTTGGCTATTTCATTTTGAATATGTTACTTCCCATTCTGAACATGGCTATTTCATTTTGAATACGTTACTTCACATTTTGATCTTGGCTATTTCATTTTGAATTAGTTACTTCCCATTCAGAATTTGGGTATTTCATTTTGAATTTGTTACTTCCCATTCTGAACATGCCTATTTCATTTGGAATTTGTTACTTCCCATTTTGACCATGGATTTTTCATTTTGAATTTGTTAAATCTCATTCTGAAGTTGACTATTTCATTTGAAATTTATTACTTCCGATGTTGACCTCAGCTACTTCATTTTGAATTTGTTACTTCTCATTCTAAACTTTAAATTTGTTACTTCCGATTGTGAAAATGCAAATTTCATTTTGAATTAGTTACTTTTCATTCTGAACATGCCAATTTCATTTTGAATTTGTTACTTGCCATTCTGAACTTGGGTATTTCATTTTGAATATGTTACTTCCCATTCTGAACATACCTATTTCATTTTGAATTTGTTTCTTCCCATTCTGAACATGCCTGTTTATTTTTGAATTCGTTACTTCCCATTTTGACCTTGGTTTTTTCATTTTGAATTTGTTACTTCCCATTCTGAACTTGGGTATTTCATTTTGAATTTGTTACTTTCCATTCTGAACATGCCTATTTCATTTTGAATTTGTTACTTCCCATTCTGAACTTGGGTATTTCATTTTGAATTTGTTACTTCCCATTCTGAACTTGGGTATTTCATTTTGAATTTGTTACTTCCCATTCTGAACATGCCTATTTCATTTTGAATATGTTATTTCCGATTTTGTCTCGGGCTTTTTCATTTTGAATTTGTTACTTCCCATTCTGAACTTGGCTATTTCATTTTGAATTTGTTACTTCCCATTCTGAACTTGGCTATTTCATTTTGAATTTGTTACTTCCCATTCTGAACATGGCTATTTCATTTTGAATATGTTATTTCCGATTTTGTCCCGGGCTTTTTCATTTTGAATTTGTTACTTCCCATTCTGAACTTGGCTATTTCATTTTGAATTTGTTACTTCCCATTCTGAACATGGCTATTTCATTTTCAATTTGTTATTTCCCATTTTGACCTTGGCTATTTCATTTTGAATTTGTTACTACCTATTCTGAACATGCCTATTGCATTTTGAATTTTTACTTCCCATTTTGTCCCGGTCTTTTTCATTTTGAATTTGTTACTTCCCATTCTGAACTTGGTTATTTCATTTTGAATTTGTTACTTCCCATTCTGAACTTGGCTATTTCATTTTGAATTTGTTACTTCCGATTTTGACCTTGGCTATTTCATTTTCAATTTGTTATTTCCCATTTTGACCTTGGCTATTTCATTTTGAATTTGTTACTTCCCTATTTGACCTGGGCTTTTTAATCTTGAATTTGTTACTTCCCATTCTGAACTTGACTATTTCATTTTGAATTAGTTACTTCCCATTCTGAACTTGGCTCTTTCATTTTGAATTTGTTACTTCCGATTTTGACCTTGGCTATTCATTTGGAATTTGTTACTTCCCATTCTGAACTTGGCTATTTCATTTTGAATTTGTTACTTCCCATTCTGAACTTGGCTATTTCATTTTGAATTTGTTACTTCCCATTCTGAACTTGGCTATTTCATTTTGAATTTGTTACTTCCCATTCCGAACTTGGCTATTGAATTTTGAATTTGTTACTTCCCATTCCGAACTTGACTATTTCATTTTGAATATGTTAATTCCCATTTTGACCTTGGCTATTTCATTTTGAATTTGTTACATCCCATTCTGAACTTGGCTATTGAATTTTGAATTTGTTACTTCCCATTCTGAACTTGACTATTTCATTTTGAATATGTTAATTCCCATTTTGACCTTGGCTTTTTCATTTTGAATTTGTTACTTCCCATTCTGAACTTGGCTATTTCATTTTGAATTTGTTACTTCCCATTCTGAACTTGGCTATTTCATTTTGAATTTGTTACTTCCCATTCTGAACTTGACTATTTCATTTTGAATATGTTAATTCCCATTTTGACCTTGGCTTTTTCATTTTGAATTTGTTACTTCCCATTCTGAACTTGGCTATTTCATTTTGAATTTGTTACTTCCCATTCCGAACTTGTCTATTGAATTTTGAATTTGTTACTTCCCATTCTGAACTTGACTATTTCATTTTGAATTTGTTACTTCCCTATTTGACCTGGGCTTTTTCATCTTGAATTTGTTGCTTCCCATTCTGAACTTGACTATTTCATTTTGAATTAGTTACTTCCCATTCTGAACTTGGCTCTTTCATTTTGAATTTGTTACTTCCGATTTTGACCTTGGCTATTCATTTGGAATTTGTTACTTCCCATTCTGAACTTGGCTATTTCATTTTGAATTTGTTACTTCCCATTCTGAACTTGGCTATTTCATTTTGAATTTGTTACTTCCCATTCTGAACTTGACTATTTCATTTTGAATTAGTTACTTCCCATTCTGAACTTGGCTCTTTCATTTTGAATTTGTTACTTCCGATTTTGACCTTGGCTATTCATTTGGAATTTGTTACTTCCCATTCTGAACTTGGCTATTTCATTTTGAATTTGTTACTTCCCATTCTGAACTTGGCTATTTCATTTTGAATTTGTTACTTCCCATTCTGAACATGGCTATTTCATTTTGAATTTGTTACTTCCCATTCTGAATATGCCTATTTCATTTTGAATTTGTTACTTCCCTATTTGACCTGGGCTTTGTCATCTTGAATTTGTTACTTCACATTCTGAACTTGGCTATTTCATTTTGAATTAGTTACTTCCCATTCTGAACTTGGCTATTTCATTTTCAATTTGTTATTTCCCATTTTGACTTTGCCTATTTCATTTTGAATTTGTTACTACATATTCTGAACATGCCTATTGCATTTTGAATTTGTTACTTCCCATTTGGTCCCGGTCTTTTTCATTTTGAATTTGTTACTTCCCATTCTGAACTTGGCTATTGAATTTTGAATTTGTTACTTCCCATTCCGAACTTGACTATTTCATTTTGAATATGTTAATTCCCATTTTGACCTTGGCTATTTCATTTTGAATTTGTTACATCCCATTCTGAACTTGGCTATTGAATTTTGAATTTGTTACTTCCCATTCTGAACTTGACTATTTCATTTTGAATATGTTAATTCCCATTTTGACCTTGGCTTTTTCATTTTGAATTTGTTACTTCCCATTCTGAACTTGGCTATTTCATTTTGAATTTGTTACTTCCCATTCTGAACTTGGCTATTTCATTTTGAATTTGTTACTTCCCATTCTGAACTTGACTATTTCATTTTGAATATGTTAATTCCCATTTTGACCTTGGCTTTTTCATTTTGAATTTGTTACTTCCCATTCTGAACTTGGCTATTTCATTTTGAATTTGTTACTTCCCATTCCGAACTTGTCTATTGAATTTTGAATTTGTTACTTCCCATTCTGAACTTGACTATTTCATTTTGAATTTGTTACTTCCCTATTTGACCTGGGCTTTTTCATCTTGAATTTGTTGCTTCCCATTCTGAACTTGACTATTTCATTTTGAATTAGTTACTTCCCATTCTGAACTTGGCTCTTTCATTTTGAATTTGTTACTTCCGATTTTGACCTTGGCTATTCATTTGGAATTTGTTACTTCCCATTCTGAACTTGGCTATTTCATTTTGAATTTGTTACTTCCCATTCTGAACTTGGCTATTTCATTTTGAATTTGTTACTTCCCATTCTGAACTTGACTATTTCATTTTGAATTAGTTACTTCCCATTCTGAACTTGGCTCTTTCATTTTGAATTTGTTACTTCCGATTTTGACCTTGGCTATTCATTTGGAATTTGTTACTTCCCATTCTGAACTTGGCTATTTCATTTTGAATTTGTTACTTCCCATTCTGAACTTGGCTATTTCATTTTGAATTTGTTACTTCCCATTCTGAACATGGCTATTTCATTTTGAATTTGTTACTTCCCATTCTGAATATGCCTATTTCATTTTGAATTTGTTACTTCCCTATTTGACCTGGGCTTTGTCATCTTGAATTTGTTACTTCACATTCTGAACTTGGCTATTTCATTTTGAATTAGTTACTTCCCATTCTGAACTTGGCTATTTCATTTTCAATTTGTTATTTCCCATTTTGACTTTGCCTATTTCATTTTGAATTTGTTACTACATATTCTGAACATGCCTATTGCATTTTGAATTTGTTACTTCCCATTTGGTCCCGGTCTTTTTCATTTTGAATTTGTTACTTCCCATTCTGAACTTGGCTATTTCATTTTGAATTTGTTACTTCTCATTCTGAACTTGGCTATTTCATTTTGAATTTGTTACTTCCGATTTTGACCTTGGCTATTTCATTTTCAATTTGTTATTACCCTATTTGACCTGGGCTTTTTCATCTTGAATTTGTTACTTCCCATTCTGAACTTGACTATTTCATTTTGAATTAGTTACTTCCCATTCTGAACTTGGCTCTTTCATTTTGAATTTGTTACTTCCGATTTTGACCTTGGCTATTCATTTGGAATTTGTTACTTCCCATTCTGAACTTGGCTATTTCATTTTGAATTTGTTACTTCCCATTCTGAACTTGGCTATTTCATTTTCAATTTGTTACTTCCGATTTTGACCTTGGCTATTTCATTTTCAATTTGTTATTTCCCATTTTGACCTTGGCTATTTCATTTTGAATTTGTTACTTCCCTATTTGACCTGGGCTTTTTCATCTTGAATTTGTTACTTCTCATTCTGAACTTGACTATTTCATTTTGAATTAGTTACTTCCCATTCTGAACTTGGCTCTTTCATTTTGAATTTGCTACTTCCGATTTTGACCTTGGCTATTCATTTGGAATTTGTTACTTCCCATTCTGAACTTGGCTATTTCATTTTGAATTTGTTACTTCCCATTCTGAACTTGGCTATTTCATTTTGAATTTGTTACTTCCCATTCCGAACTTGGCTATTGAATTTTGAATTTGTTACTTCCCATTCCGAACTTGACTATTTCATTTTGAATATGTTAATTCCCATTTTGACCTTGGCTATTTCATTTTGAATTTGTTACATCCCATTCTGAACTTGGCTATTGAATTTTGAATTTGTTACTTCCCATTCTGAACTTGACTATTTCATTTTGAATATGTTAATTCCCATTTTGACCTTGGCTTTTTCATTTTGAATTGGTTACTTCCCATTCTGAACTTGGCTATTTCATTTTGAATTTGTTACTTCCCATTCCGAACTTGTCTATTGAATTTTGAATTTGTTACTTCCCATTCTGAACTTGACTATTTCATTTTGAATATGTTAATTCCCATTTTGACCTTGGCTATTTCATTTTGAATTTGTTACTTCCCATTTTGACCTTGGCTATTTCATTTTGAATTTGTTACTTCCCTATTTGACCTGGGCTTTTTCATCTTGAATTTGTTACTTCCCATTCTGAACTTGACTATTTCATTTTGAATTAGTTACTTCCCATTCTGAACTTGGCTCTTTCATTTTGAATATGTTACTTCCGATTTTGACCTTGGCTATTCATTTGGAATTTGTTACTTCCCATTCTGAACTTGGCTATTTCATTTTGAATTTGTTACTTCCCATTCTGAACTTGGCTATTTCATTTTGAATTAGTTACTTCCCATTCTGAACTTGGCTCTTTCATTTTGAATTTGTTACTTCCGATTTTGACCTTGGCTATTCATTTGGAATTTGTTACTTCCCATTCTGAACTTGGCTATTTCATTTTGAATTTGTTACTTCCCATTCTGAACTTGGCTATTTCATTTTGAATTTGTTACTTCCCATTCTGAACATGGCTATTTCATTTTGAATTTGCTACTTCCCATTCTGAATATGCCTATTTCATTTTGAATTTGTTACTTCCCTATTTGACCTGGGCTTTGTCATCTTGAATTTGTTACTTCACATTCTGAACTTGGCTATTTCATTTTGAATTAGTTATTTCCCATTCTGAACTTGGCTATTTCATTTTCAATTTGTTATTTCCCATTTTGACTTTGCCTATTTCATTTTGAATTTGTTACTACATATTCTGAACATGCCTATTGCATTTTGAATTTGTTACTTCCCATTTTGTCCCGGTCTTTTTCATTTTGAATTTGTTACTTCCCATTCTGAACTTGGCTATTTCATTTTGAATTTGTTACTTCTCATTCTGAACTTGGCTATTTCATTTTGAATTTGTTACTTCCGATTTTGACCTTGGCTATTTCATTTTCAATTTGTTATTACCCTATTTGACCTGGGCTTTTTCATCTTGAATTTGTTACTTCCCATTCTGAACTTGACTATTTCATTTTGAATTAGTTACTTCCCATTCTGAACTTGGCTCTTTCATTTTGAATTTGTTACTTCCGATTTTGACCTTGGCTATTCATTTGGAATTTGTTACTTCCCATTCTGAACTTGGCTATTTCATTTTGAATTTGTTACTTCCCATTCTGAACTTGGCTATTTCATTTTCAATTTGTTACTTCCGATTTTGACCTTGGCTATTTCATTTTGAATTTGTTATTTCCCATTTTGACCTTGGCTATTTCATTTTGAATTTGTTACTTCCCTATTTGACCTGGGCTTTTTCATCTTGAATTTGTTACTTCCCATTCTGAACTTGACTATTTCATTTTGAATTAGTTACTTCCCATTCTGAACTTGGCTCTTTCATTTTGAATTTGTTACTTCCGATTTTGACCTTGGCTATTCATTTGGAATTTGTTACTTCCCATTCTGAACTTGGCTATTTCATTTTGAATTTGTTACTTCCCATTCTGAACTTGGCTATTTCATTTTGAATTTGTTACTTCCCATTCCGAACTTGGCTATTGAATTTTGAATTTGTTACTTCCCATTCCGAACTTGACTATTTCATTTTGAATATGTTAATTCCCATTTTGACCTTGGCTATTTCATTTTGAATTTGTTACATCCCATTCTGAACTTGGCTATTGAATTTTGAATTTGTTACTTCCCATTCTGAACTTGACTATTTCATTTTGAATATGTTAATTCCCATTTGACCATGGATTTTTCATTTTGAATTTGTTACTTCCCATTCTGAACTTGGCTATTTAATTTTGAATTTCTTACTTCCCATTCTGAACTTGGCTATTTCATTTTGAATTTGTTACTTCCCATTCCGAACTTGTCTATTGAATTTTGAATTTGTTACTTCCCATTCTGAACTTGACTATTTCATTTTGAATATGTTAATTCCCATTTTGAGCTTGGCTATTTCATTTTGAATTTGTTACTTCCCATTCTGAACTTGGCTATTTCATTTTGAATTTGTTACCTCCCATTCCGAACTTGTCTATTGAATTTTGAATTTGTTACTTTCCATTCTGAACTTGACTATTTCATTTTGAATATGTTAATTCCCATTGTGAACTTGGCTATTTCATTTTGAATTTGTTACTTCCCATTCAGAACATGCGTATGTCATTTTGAATTTGTTACTTACCATTCTGAACTTTGCTATTTCATTTTGAATTTGTTACTTCCCATTCTAAACATGCCTGTTTATTTTTGAATTCGTTACTTCCCATTTTGACCTTGGCTTTTTCATTTTGAATTTGTTATTTCCCATTCTGAACTTGGCTATTTCATTTTGAATTTGGTACTTCCCATTCCGAACTTGACTATTCAAATTTGAATTTGTTACTTCCCATTCTGAACATGCCTATTTCATTTTGAATATGTTACTTCCGATTTTGACCTTGGCTATTTCATTTTGAATTTGTTATTTCACATTTTGACCTTGGCTATTTCATTTTGAATTTGTTACTTCCTATTCTGAACATGCCTATTTCATTTTGAATTTGTTACTTCCCATTTTGTCCCGGGCTTTTTCATTTTGAATTTGTTACTTCTCATTCTGAACTTGGCTATTTCATTTTGAATTTGTTACTTCCCATCCTAAACTTGGCTATTTCATTTTGAATTTGTTACTTCCCATTCTGAACATGGCTATTTTATTTTGAATTAATTACTTCCCATTCTGAACATGCCTATTTCATTTTGAATTTGTTACTTCCCTATTTGACCTGGGCTTTTTCATCTTGAATTTGTTACTTCCCATTCTGAACTTGGCTATTTCATTTTGAATTAGTTACTTCCCATTCTGAACTTGGCTATTTCATTTTGAATTTGTTACTTCCGATTTTGACCTTGGCTATTCATTTGGAATTTGTTACTTCCCATTCTGAACTTGGCTATTTCATTTTGAATTTGTTACTTCCCATTCTGAACTTGGCTATTTCATTTTGAATTTGTTACTTCCCATTCCGAACTTGGCTATTTCAATTTGAATTTGTTTCTTCCCATTCTGAACATGCCTACGTCATTTTGAATTTGTTACTTCCCATTTTGAACTTGTCTTTTTCATTTTGAATTTGTTACTTCCCATTCTGAACTTGGCTATTTCATTTTGAATTTGTTACTTCTCATTCTGAACATGGCTATTTCATTTTGAATTAGTTACTTCCCATTCTGAACTTGGCTATTTCATTTTGAATTTGTTACTTCCGATTTTGACCTTGGCTATTCATTTGGAATTTGTTACTTCCCATTCTGAACTTGGCTATTTCATTTTGAATTTGTTACTTCCCATTCTGAACTTGGCTATTTCATTTTGAATTTGTTACTTCCCATTCCGAACTTGGCTATTTCAATTTGAATTTGTTTCTTCCCATTCTGAACATGCCTACGTCATTTTGAATTTGTTACTTCCCATTTTGAACTTGTCTTTTTCATTTTGAATTTGTTACTTCCCATTCTGAACTTGGCTATTTCATTTTGAATTTGTTACTTCTCATTCTGAACATGGCTATTTCATTTTGAATTGGTTACTTCCCATGCTGAACTAGACTATTTCATTTTGAATTTGTTACTTCCCATTCCGAACTTCGCTATTTCATTTTGAATTAGTTACTTCCCATTCTGAACTTGGCTATTTCATTTTCAATTTGTTACTTCCCATTCTGAACTTGGATATTTCATTTTGAATTTGTCAATTCCCATTCTGAACTGGGCTATTTCATTTTGAATTTGTTACTTCCCATTCAGAACATGCCTATTTCATTTTGAATATGTTACATCCCATTTTGACCTTGGCTTTTTCATTTTGAATTTGTTAGTTCCCATTTTGACCTTGGGTATTTCATTTTGAATTTGTTACTTCCCATTCTGAACTTGACTATTTCCTTTTGAATTTGTTATTTCCCATTCTGAACTTGGCTTTTTCATTTTGAATTTGTTACTTCCCATTCTGAACTTGGATATTTCATTTTGAATTCCTTACTTCCCATGCTAAACTTGGCTATTTCATTTTGAATTTGTTACTTCCCATTCTGAACTTGGCTATTTCATTTAGAATTTGTTACTTCCCATTCTGAACATGGCTATTTCATTTTGAATTTGTTACTTCCCTTTTTGAACTTGGCTATTTCATTTTTAATTTCTTACTTCCCATTCTGAACTTGGCTATTTCATTTTGATTTAGTTACGTCCCATTCTGAACACGCCTATTTAATTTTCAATTTGTTACTTCCCATTTTAACCTTGGATTTTTCATTTTGAATTTGTTACTTCCCATTCTGAACTTGGCTATTTCATTTAGAATTTGTTACTTCCTATTCTGAACATGGCTATTTCATTTTGAATTTGTTACTTCCCTTTCTGAACTTGGCTATTTCATTTTTAATTCCTTACTTCCCATGCTAAACTTGGCTATTTCATTTTTAATTTCTTACTTCCCATTCTGAACTTGGCTATTTCATTTTGATTTAGTTACGTCCCATTCTGAACACGCCTATTTCATTTTGAATTTGTTACTTCTCATTCTGAACATGCCTATTTGATTTAGAATTTTTTACTTCCTATTCTGAACAAAGGTATTTCATTTTGAATTTGTTACTTCCCATTCAGAACATGCCTATTTCATTTTGAACTTGTTACTTCCCATTCTGATTATGAATATTTCATTTTGAATATGTTACATCCCATTTTGAGCTTGGCTATTTCATTTTGAATTTGTTACTTCCTATTCTGAACATGCCTATTTCATTTTGAATATGTTACTTCCCATTTTGATTTTGGCTATTTCATTTTGAATTCGTTACTTCCCATTCTGAACTTGGCTATTTAATTTTGAATTAGTTACTTCCCATTTTAACCTTGGTTTTTTCATTTTGAATTTGTTACTTCCCATTCTGAACTTGGATATTTCATTTTGAATTCCTTACTTCCCATGCTAAACTTGGCTATTTCATTTTGAATTTGTTACTTCCCATTCTGAACTTGGCTATTTCATTTAGAATTTGTTACTTCCCATTCTGAATATGGCTATTTCATTTTGAATTTGTTACTTCCCTTTCTGAACTTGGCTATTTCATTTGGAATTTGTTACTTCCCATTCTGAACTTGGCTATTTCATTTTGAATTTGTTACTTCCCATTCTGATCTTGGCTATTTCATTTTGAATTTGTTACTTCCCATTCCGAACTTGGCTATTGAATTTTGAATTTGTTACTTCCCATTCTGAACTTGACTATTTCATTTTGAATATGTTAATTCCCATTTTGAGCTTGGCTATTTCATTTTGAATTTGTTACTTCCCATTCTGAACTTGGCTATTTCATTTTGAATTTGTTACTTCCCATTCCGAACTTGTCTATTGAATTTTGAATTTGTTACTTCCCATTCCGAACTTGGCTATTTCAATTTGAATTTGTTTCTTCCCATTCTGAACATGCCTACGTCATTTTGAATTTGTTACTTCCCATTTTGAACTTGTCTTTTTCATTTTGAATTTGTTACTTCCCATTCTGAACTTGGCTATTTCATTTTGAATTTGTTACTTCTCATTCTGAACATGGCTATTTCATTTTGAATTGGTTACTTCCCATGCTGAACTAGACTATTTCATTTTGAATTTGTTACTTCCCATTCCGAACTTCGCTATTTCATTTTGAATTAGTTACTTCCCATTCTGAACTTGGCTATTTCATTTTCAATTTGTTACTTCCCATTCTGAACTTGGATATTTCATTTTGAATTTGTCAATTCCCATTCTGAACTGGGCTATTTCATTTTGAATTTGTTACTTCCCATTCAGAACATGCCTATTTCATTTTGAATATGTTACATCCCATTTTGACCTTGGCTTTTTCATTTTGAATTTGTTAGTTCCCATTTTGACCTTGGATATTTCATTTTGAATTTGTTACTTCCCATTCTGAACTTGACTATTTCCTTTTGAATTTGTTATTTCCCATTCTGAACTTGGCTTTTTCATTTTGAATTTGTTACTTCCCATTCTGAACTTGGATATTTCATTTTGAATTCCTTACTTCCCATGCTAAACTTGGCTATTTCATTTTGAATTTGTTACTTCCCATTCTGAACTTGGCTATTTCATTTAGAATTTGTTACTTCCCATTCTGAACATGGCTATTTCATTTTGAATTTGTTACTTCCCTTTTTGAACTTGGCTATTTCATTTTTAATTTCTTACTTCCCATTCTGAACTTGGCTATTTCATTTTGATTTAGTTACGTCCCATTCTGAACACGCCTATTTAATTTTCAATTTGTTACTTCCCATTTTAACCTTGGATTTTTCATTTTGAATTTGTTACTTCCCATTCTGAACTTGGCTATTTCATTTAGAATTTGTTACTTCCTATTCTGAACATGGCTATTTCATTTTGAATTTGTTACTTCCCTTTCTGAACTTGGCTATTTCATTTTTAATTCCTTACTTCCCATGCTAAACTTGGCTATTTCATTTTTAATTTCTTACTTCCCATTCTGAACTTGGCTATTTCATTTTGATTTAGTTACGTCCCATTCTGAACACGCCTATTTCATTTTGAATTTGTTACTTCTCATTCTGAACATGCCTATTTGATTTAGAATTTTTTACTTCCTATTCTGAACAAAGGTATTTCATTTTGAATTTGTTACTTCCCATTCAGAACATGCCTATTTCATTTTGAACTTGTTACTTCCCATTCTGATTATGAATATTTCATTTTGAATATGTTACATCCCATTTTGAGCTTGGCTATTTCATTTTGAATTTGTTACTTCCTATTCTGAACATGCCTATTTCATTTTGAATATGTTACTTCCCATTTTGATTTTGGCTATTTCATTTTGAATTTGTTACTTCCCATTCTGAACTTGGCTATTTAATTTTGAATTAGTTACTTCCCATTTTAACCTTGGTTTTTTCATTTTGAATTTGTTACTTCCCATTCTGAACTTGGATATTTCATTTTGAATTCCTTACTTCCCATGCTAAACTTGGCTATTTCATTTTGAATTTGTTACTTCCCATTCTGAACTTGGCTATTTCATTTAGAATTTGTTACTTCCCATTCTGAATATGGCTATTTCATTTTGAATTTGTTACTTCCCTTTCTGAACTTGGCTATTTCATTTGGAATTTGTTACTTCCCATTCTGAACTTGGCTATTTCATTTTGAATTTGTTACTTCCCATTCTGATCTTGGCTATTTCATTTTGAATTTGTTACTTCCCATTCCGAACTTGGCTATTGAATTTTGAATTTGTTACTTCCCATTCTGAACTTGACTAATTCATTTTGAATATGTTACTTCCCATTTTGACCTTGGCTATTTCATTTTGCATTTGTTACTTCCCATTCTGAACCTGGCTATTTCATTTTGAATTTGATACTTCACATTCAGAACATGCCTATTTCATTTTGAATTTGTTACTTCCCATTCTGAAGTTGACTATTTCCTTTTAATTTGTTATTTCCCATTCTGAACTTGGCTATTTCATTTTGTATTTGTTACTTCCCATTCTGAACTTGGCTATTTCATTTTGAATTTGTTACTTCCTATTCTGAACATGGCTATTTCATTTTGAATTGGTTACTTCCCATGCTGAACTAGACTATTTCATTTTGAATTTGTTACTTCCCATTTTGACCTTGGCTTTTTCATTTTGAATTTGTTACTTCCCATTCTGAACAAAGGTATTTCATTTTGAATTTGTTACTTCCTATTCTGAACATGGCTATTTCATTTAGAATTTTTTACTTCCGATTCTGAACAAAGGTATTTCATTTTGAATTTGTTACTTCCCATTTTGACCTTGGCTTTTTCATTTTGAATTTGTTACTTCCCATTCTGAATAAAGGTATTTCATTTTGAATTTGTTACTTCCTATTCTGAACATGGCTATTTAATTTAGAATTTTTTACTTCCGATTCTGAACAAAGGTATTTCATTTTGAATTTGTTACTTCCCATTTTGACCTTGGGTATTTCGTTTTGAATTTGTTACTTCCCATTCTGAACATGCCTATTTCATTTTGAATATGTTACTTCCCATTTTGATCTTGGCTATTTCATTTTCAATTTGTTACTTCCCATTCTGAACTTGGCTATTGAATTTTGAATTAGTTACTTCCCATTTTAACCTTGGTTTTTTCATTTTGAATTTGTTGCTTCCCATTCTGAACTTGGCTATTTCATTTAGAATTTGTTACTTCCTATTCTGAACATGGCTATTTCATTTTGAATTTGTTACTTCCCTTTCTGAACTTGGCTATTTCATTTTTAATTCCTTACTTCCCATGCTAAACTTGGCTATTTCATTTTTAATTTCTTACTTCCCATTCTGAACTTGGCTATTTCATTTTGATTTTGTTACGTCCCATTCTGAACACGCCTATTTCATTTTGAATTTGTTAGTTCCCATTTTGACCTTGAATTTTTCATTTTGAATTTGTTACTTCCCATTCAGAACATGCCTATTTCATTTTGAACTTGTTACTTCCCATTCTGATTATGAATATTTCATTTTGAATATGTTACATCCCATTTTGAGCTTGGCTATTTCATTTTGAATTTGTTACTTCCCATTTTGACCTTGGGTATTTCATTTTGAATTTGTTACTTCCTATTCTGAACATGCCTATTTCATTTTCAATATGTTACTTCCCATTTTGATCTTGGCTATTTCATTTTGAATTTGTTACTTCCCATTCTGAACATGGCTATTTCATTTTGAATTTGTTACTTCCCTTTCTGAACTTGGCTATTTCATTTTTAATTTCTTACTTCCCATTCTGAACTTGGATATTTCATTTTGATTTAGTTACGTCCCATTCTGAACACGCCTATTTCATTTTGAATTTGTTACTTCCCATTTTGACCTTGGATTTTTCATTTTGAATTTGTTACTTCCCATTCTGAACTTGGCTATTTCATTTTGAATTTTTACTTCCCATTCTGATCTTGGCTATTTCATTTTGAATTTGTTACTTCCGATTTTGACCTTGGCTATTCATTTTGAATTTGTTACTTCCCATTCTGAACTTGGCTATTTCATTTGGAATTTGTTACTTCCCATTCTGAACTTGGCTATTTCATTTTGAATTTGTTACTTCCCATTCTGAACTTGGCTATTTCATTTTGAATTTGTTACTTCCCATTCCGAACTTGGCTATTGAATTTTGAATTTGTTACTTCCCATTCTGAACTTCACTAATTCATTTTGAATATGTTACTTCCCATTTTGACCTTGGCTATTTCATTTTGCATTTGTTACTTCCCATTCTGAACCTGGCTATTTCATTTTGAATTTGATACTTCACATTCAGAACATGCCTATTTCATTTTGAATTTGTTACTTCCCATTTTGAAATTGGCTTTTTCATTTTGAATTTGTTACTTCCCATTCTGAAGTTGACTATTTCCTTTTAATTTGTTATTTCCCATTCTGAACTTGGCTATTTCATTTTGTATTTGTTACTTCCCATTCTGAACTTGGCTATTTCATTTTGAATTTGTTACTTCCTATTCTGAACATGGCTATTTCATTTTGAATTGGTTACTTCCCATGCTGAACTAGACTATTTCATTTTGAATTTGTTACTTCCCATTTTGACCTTGGCTTTTTCATTTTGAATTTGTTACTTCCCATTCTGAACTTCGCTATTTCATTTTGAATTAGTTACTTCCCTTTCTGAACTTGGCTATTTCATTTTTAATTTCTTACTTCCCATTCTGAACTTGGCTATTTCATTTTGAATTAGTTACGTCCCATTCTGAACACGCCTATTTCATTTTGAATTTGTTACTTCCCATTTTGACCTTGGATTTTTCATTTTGAATTTGTCACTTCCCTTTCTGAACTTGGCTATTTCATTTTGAATTTGTTACTTCCCATTCTGAACCTTGCTATTTCATTTTTAATTTGTTACTTCCCATTCTGAACTTGGCTATTTCATTTCGAATTTCTTATGTCCCATTCTCAACTTGTCTTATTCATAATGAACTTGTTTAGTCACAAAATATCTCTGATTAGTATATGCAGTGGGCGGGAGTGGGGATCATTAGTCCTACACACACAATTTTTAATTTACTATGCTTCCATTTAATGAATAAACTTCCTTTTCGTATAATCAGCTGTACACAGATACCTAATAACTAAATATGCATAGAAACACGAAAAGATTTTGGTTTAATAGAAATAAATCCCATTTATCCATTTTAATGGCTAAAATAAATATTCGTAGAATGCATGTTTCAGATTTTAAAACTTTAAATTGCTTTAACACTATAGATTATTCAAGTGGAATATTTTAGAATTTTCCGATAATGGTATCTGTAGTTATTTGTTGCTCAAGAATACAAACAGAACTTTCTGTAATTGATATTCCTGCCTGAAGCTTTATATCATGGCAAGAGGTAAAGAATTGACAATTTTGCAAAAAGAACTGAGTTTTAAGCTCTGGAAAGAAGGGAAAAGTTACAAAAAGTCTCAGACAACATTAATATTCTATTTTTTACTTCATTCATTGCAAGGTATAAAAACTGAAAACTTTTGAAAACCCAAAAAAAACAAAAAAACAAACACAAACAAACTGTTGCTCTACGGAAGATTTCTTCAAGATCTTTGACGAAATTAATGTGTCAAATTAAACAAAATCCAATAGTTACTCGTTAGGAGTTGCAGGCTTTTATCAGGAATCTGTGTCACTAAACAGACAATAAGCAATGAAATTCATAGGAACAATCTAAAGTCACGTTCACTTCGGAAAACTCCACTGCTATTGAAAAGACACAAAGATGCCAAGTTGAAATTCGTTTATGAAAAATAAGAAAAAATCTTATTGGACTGTGGATGTAAATTCTAGAAATCATGTAAGCAGGAAATGTGGCGATGTCTTCAAACAAAAGAACACAGTTCCAACAGTGAAATTTGGTGGTGGCAGCATCATGGTTTGGGGATGTTTTTCCGCAAAAGGCATATTGGAAATATTCATGATTATATACATATATCAGTAATAGATAGTAGACTGAATACCGCAGCACATCAAAATATTTTGGAAGCAAATTTAGTAATTTTGGTTGAGTGAATCTTCCAATAAGTTAATGCTCTAAGCACATTGAAAAATCTATGAAGAAATGGCTTGCAAGAAATAATGTAAATATCCTGAAATTGACAAGACAGTACTCAGATTTAAATCCAGTCTTGAACCTGTGGCGTTATTTGAAAATTCAAATCTAATCGAGAGCTGTAACAGACATCCCAGATTTGATGACCATATGCGAAGATGAATGGAAAAAAATACCAACTAAAATTTGTAAAATATTAATTGAGATCTACAAGAACAGTTTGGTTGTTGTAGAAATGACTAATGGATATTCTACAAAACATTGAAAAAAAAAATAATGTAATTTTTTTGTATTGTACGAATATTTTCACCCATTAAAATGAATAAATGGGATTTATTTCTATTAAATCAATTTTTTCTGTTTTCTATTCATATCAAGATATTATCCATCTGTGCACAGTTAATTATTTGAAAAGTATGTTTATACATTAGTTGGAAATAGAATAAATTAAATATTTGTATGTGTACGAATATTTGTTTCAATCGGTTGTATATCTAATTCTTGATGCAGTTTCTTACCATTCGACCATGATTCTTCATTGTTTGGTTCATAGCGGTTACATACGTAATTACTTTCAGAACACTTATATAGATATATTAAACTAATTCTTCGCACATTTTCCTACAATTTAACATTGCTTCTGCCTTGCGGATACTATGGGGCCAATGCCAAGCTTCTACATTCTCTTCATGCTTAAACAAAATCTTCAGGCCACGTGTATGGTGTTTTGGCTAGACTATTTATATATGCACGTCAATGGTGCATTATGGGTGATAATGTCGATTGTATTACCCTAATGGTTATTATTTGGGAAGTAATGGTTGTGATTCCAATATTTCTACAGGTTCTGGAGTAGAAACGATTATGCATCCGAATAGCGGTTATTTGGAGCTATTATTATTATTATTATATTATTATTATATTATATTATTATTATTATTATCAATATGTTATTATTATTACATTATTATTAATATATTATTATTATATTATTATTATATTATAATTAATATATTATTATTATATTATAATTATATTATTATTATATTATTATTAATATATTATTATTATATTATAATTATATTTTTATTATATTATTATTATATTATTATTAATATACTATTATTATATTATTATTATATTATTATTAATATATTATTATTATATTATTATATAATATATTATTATTATATTATTAATATTATATTGTTATTAATATATCATTATATTATTATTAATATATTATTATATTATTTTCAATATATTATTATTATATTATTATATTATTTTTAATATATCATTATTATATTATTATAATATTATTAATATATTATATAATTATTATTATATTATTATAATATTAGTATTAATTTATTATTATTATATTTTTAATATATTATTAATATATTATTATAATATTACTATTAATATAATATTATTATTTTATTTTTATATTATTAATATATTAATATTATCTTATTATATTATTATTAATATATTATTATTATATTATATTTATATCGCCTTATATTACTATATTATTAATATATTATTATATTATTATTAATATATTATTATTATATTATTATTATATTATTATATTATTATTAATATATTATTATATCATTATTATATTATTATATTATTATTAATATATTATTATTATATTATTATATTATTATTAATATATTATTATTATATTATCATATTAATAGTATATTATTATTATATTATTATAATATTATTATTATATTATTGTTAATATATTATTATTGTATTAATTTAATATTATTAATATATTATTATATTATTATTAATATATCTTTATTATATTATAATTATATTATTATTATATTAATATTAATATTAATATATTATTATTATATTATTATATTATTAAAATATTATTATTATATTATTATATTATTATTAATATATTATGATAATACTATTATGATATTATCATTAATAAATTACTATTATATTATTATTATATTATTATGATTATATTATTATTAATATATTATTATATTATAATTATATTATTATTACTTTATTATTTTATGATCAATATATTATTATTATATTATTAATATATTAGTAATATATTACTATTACATTATTATTATATCATTATTATATTATTATTATGTTATTATATTATTGTTATTATATTATTATCAGATTATTATATTATTATTACTATATTATTATTATATTATTATTATTATATTATCATTAATATATTTTTATTACATTATAATATTATTAATAAATTATTATATTATTATATTATTATTAATATATTATTTTATTATTATTATATTATTATATTATTATTAATATATTATTATTATATTGTTATTATATTATTATATTATTATTAATATATTATTATTATATTATTATATTATCATTAATATATTATTATTATATTATTATGTTATTATTAATATATTATTATTATATTATTATTATTAATGTATTATTATTATATTATATTATAATTATATTATTATTATATTATTATTAATATACTATTATTATATTATTATTATATTATTATTAATATATTATTATTATATTATTAATATTATATTGTTATTAATATATCATTATATTATTATTAATATATTATTATATTATTTTCAATATATTATTATTATATTATTATATTATTTTTAATATATCATTATTATATTATTATATTATTATTAATATATTATTATATAATTATTATTATATTATTATAATATTAGTATTAATTTATTATCATTATATTTTTAATATATTATTAATATATTATTATAATATTACTATTAATATAATATTATTATTTTATTTTTATATTATTAATATATTAATATTATTATTATATTATTATTATATTATTATTAATATACTATTATTATTATATTATTATTATATTATTATTAATATATTATTATTATATTATTATTAATATATCTTTATTATATTATAATTATATTATTATTATATTAATATTAATATTAATATATTATTATTATATTATTATTATATTATTAATATATTATTATTATATTATTATATTATTATTAATATATTATGATAACATTATTATGATATTATTATTAATATATTACTATTATATTATTATTATTATATTATTATCATTATATTATTATTAATATATTATTTTATTATAATTATATTATTATTACATTATTATATTATGATCAATATATTATTATTATATTATTAATATATTAGTAATATATTACTATTATATTATTATTATATCATTATTATATTATTATTATATTATATTATTGTTAATATATTATTATCAGATTATTATATTATTATTACTATATTATTATTATATTATTATTATTATATTATTATTAATATATTATTATTATATTATAATATTATTAATAAAATATTATATTATTATATTATTATTAATATATTATTTTATTATTATTATATTATTATATTATTATTAATATATCATCATATTATTATTATTATATTCTTATTATATTTTTATTATATTATTATATTATTATTATATTATTATTAATATATTATTATTATATTATTAATATATTATTATTTTATTATTATTATTATATTTTTAATATATTGTTATTATATTATAATTATATTATTAGTATATTATTATATTATTATTAATATATTATAATATTATTATTTCCATATTATTATTATTTTATTATTATATTATTAATATATTATTATATTATTATTATATTATTATTATATTTTTATTAATATATTATTATTATATTATTATTAATATATCATTATTATATTATTATTATATTATTATTTATATATTATTATATCATAATTATATTATTATTATAATATTATATTATTATTAATATATTATTATGTTATTATTATTATATTATTAATATATTATTATGTTATTATTAATATATTATTATTATTACATTAATTTATTATTATTATTAAATTATTATTATATTATTATTATATTATTATATTATTTATATATTATTATTATATCATTTTTATATTATTTTTAATATATTATTATTTTATTATTATATTATTATTAATATATTATTATTATAGTATTGTTTCATTATTAATATATTATTATTATTATATTATTATATTATTATTATCATTATCATTATTACTATATTATTTTATAATGTTAACTTTTTCATCGTTATTTATTACTGATTGTTTATTATTTTTATTATTACATTCACTTGTGTTCGAAGGGCATTCGTAGTTTGTTATTTGCTTATTATTTATTTTATTTTTTAAATTTTTGATTGAAATTGTATTTTTATATTCGGAGTCTGGTTATTTTATTTGTTTACTTTAATATATAAGTTTTGTCCGAAATATCTATCTATCTATCTATCTATCTATCTATCTATCTATCTATCTATCTATCTATCTATCTATCTATCTATCTATGTCTATTCATATCTATCTATCTATCTATCTATCTATCTATCTATCTATCTATCTATCTATCTCAGCCCGACATCTATCTATCTATCTATCTATCTATCTATCTATCTATCTCAGCCCGACATCTATCTATCTATCTATCTATCTATCTATCTATCTATCTATCTATCTATATTCATATTGTCTGATAAGCTTAATCACATTATCATTGAAAAACGAAAGGAAATCACCATATTGATACATGTTTAAATCCAATCTAAGCTTTTGGCTTACATAAGCCATTATCAAAGATGGCAATTACTTTTCAGTATATCAAACAATACCCGGATGAAACAATGATGATAGTCTGTTTTTGTTGCATGAAAAATTTCAAAGCAACGATTAACTAGT
>OZ010608.1:17278480-17360980 GCA_963932145.1 Acanthosepion lycidas | reverse complement strand
TTGTACGCCCCAACCTTCATCAGGTAATATTCGTTGGAATTTCGAAACCGTAACCATTTACTGGGGTAGATTGTTCTAGTTCCACGTGCCATGCCTTTTATGTATATCTCGGTTTCAGTCATTTCCTTTTAGTAACTCAACTTTCCAATTTTTTGTTCACCTTTGTTGTGTCCAGTTATTGTCCTCATATCTCTTTGGGTGAAGTCACTGTTTGGATTACTTCAACCAAAGATTTTATCTACTAGGCAATAAGTCCTTGGGGACATTTCAACGACAGGCATGTAATGTAAAAAATGTAAATAGCTACAATACCTCATCTCTGAAATATAGACTGATGCTGAAACTGTTAGTCGCATCTTTTATTTAATACATTAGGATATTTCAATTCTTTTAGAGGAATTGAATGTTACAAGCCAGTTTTCCCCCATCGAGCCGTTAGAGCTCGGTCGGAGGAGAGATCAGCTGCGGGGTTTCTTGATCGTTGAGGTGCACCCCTAAACGGTGGTATCATCTGCGTAGATATTTACTAATGGTCTGAGAACATGAAAATATTATTACAGTGATAAGAAAGGAGATAATTTGAAATGAAGTCAAGAAAAGGAAAAGATATTAGAAGGCATAGGAATAAACCTCTTGCTGTCCTGGATGACCTTAATCTCAACAGACATTCAAGGCAAAGAGCCTCTTTGAAATTACAACCGTTTATCATTACTGGGGAGACAACTCCGGGTCTGCTGAGTAAGGATGAAACGTGAGGATTGGGCAGTTCCAGCCTCGATATGGCTGCAATACTCGATTTGGGGTCTGATTTGATTTTATAAGAAAATAGAGCATCATAAGAGGAGACAGATACATTATAGAGTAGCTCAAAGTATTGACCATTTTCCAACATCTTTAGCGATACTGGATTTGGGGTCTGATTTGCCTCTTGTAACGATAGAACATCATTAAAGCTGTCAGGTATATTTTGGAGCAGTACTAAGAATTGACCATTTTCCAACATCTTTAGCGATACTGGATTTTGGGTCTGATTTGCCTCTTGTAACGATAGAGCATCATTAAAGCTGTCAGGTATATTTGGGAGCAGTATTAAGAATTGACCATTTTCCAACATCTTTAGCGATACTGGATTTTGGGTCTGATTTACCTCTTGTAACGATAGCGCATCATTAAAGCTGTCAAGTATATTTGGAAGCAGTACTAAGAATTGACCATTTTCCAACATATTTAGTGATGGATCGTATAGATGAGTTCCACTTGAGGTCCTGGCTGATGTTAAGTCCCAATAAATGTTCAATGAAACATTCGTTATGACAGGGAAGAAAATCCAGCTTCTGCTCGATGATGAATGGTTATAAGTTCGCTTTTCTAGATATTGAGTTTTATAGGTCACTTTTTACTTCATTGAGCCGTCAGAGCTTGATCAGAAAAGAGATCAGCTGCCAAGCTCTGTTTATCTTGATTTTGAAGATGCACTCATAATCTGTGGAATCGTTTGCATGGATATTTACTAATAATCTGCGATAGTTTCTGGGCAGATCATTTTTAATAAAAAATTTTACAAGACCGAAGAACCACTCGAGGTAGATGGCTATAGAGTAAGAGGTCCAGGTTATGGAAATACGTGGGAAAGATAACGATTAATCCTAAACGTGAACAAGTTAATATTTCAGTGATCGGGGAAGCACCCTCTTGGGAGTCGGTTCCACAAAACGTAGCTGTTTGTGGCAAGCAGCTGCTCGAGTAGCTCTCTTACATCTCACCAATAGAATACGAAAGAAATATAAAGCAGACTGAGTGAGAAACTCGGGAGACTCATGCATTGATGCCATTAGCTTCAGAAAACTGGCTATTAACAACGTTCTTCGTGGACTTACCCGATAGGAAGGACTTGATAACTGTGAAGACAATTTCAGAGATCCCGAAGAGTTTGTGTATGAACTATCTATAGCACACCTTTTGATATGACCTTTGAGATAATGACCTTCGAGGTATTTAAGACAATCACTCTCGTAATGAATTTATCATCGAGTGCTTCGCTGATTTTGCGTGTAATGACATTTAAAATATTCAGCAGTGGACCTAGAGGAGTAGAATTAATACTGTCTGTTGCTCAGGAGGTTGATTCTGTCGAGGGGATCTACAAACTTCTTTTTGATAAAAGACTCAAGACTTTTGTTGATGATACTAAGGAGGCCGAGGAGGCGATATTGAAGCTGGAATGAGCGTTCATCCTCATTCTTGAAAACAGGGGATACAGCTGGCACCTTCTTCAGACTTAGGAAACGCTTCTTCTTAAACAGCTTTGCCAAGATTCAGTATGTTTCTTTAGAACATGTATAAAATATTTTTATCGAGTGCTTCGCTGATTTTGCATGTAATGACAGACTTCAGATTGTTTATCGTTCAGGACGTTCTTTCTGTCGAGGGAATCTTTTGAACGTTTATAGATGCAGTATATACAATTTACGAATATCTATTAATCTTTACTTTCATTGATAGTCCACCTGTAATTAATCAAACAAAAAACAGATCTTATCCAGCACAGTTGACAGCGAAAAGGAAAATCAAATAAGAAAAGAATTTGTAAGTCTTTTTCTATATGTTGTGCCCTTCCAGGATCATGGCTCTCCACAATTTCCAGTACTTTGAATTTTTGGTATCTCACCTAAACCTGGCTCTGCCATCCATTTACTCAAGGTTATGCATTGATTTCCCTTGTCCCTCTTGCCTTCAATCAGCCATGTCAATATTTAATTTTCCAAGCCTTCTTTCTTCATTATGAAATTTTAGTTACCTCTTCCTGGTGTTAAGCATAAGTGTCCTTTTTGTTTCTATTTTCTTTTCGCCGTTGCTCACATGTTTGGTCCAAGGTAATTTTAGCATCCTTTTATAGAACAACATTTCTGTTACATAAAGTCTCTTCTTCATCTGAGAGGGGATTGTCCAGCTATCACTGCTATATAAGAGCATTTTCTTTGTTTCTAACGAATTATTTCTGGTTCTTAATATTTGCTTAGCTTTTGGAAGGCATCTTTCGCTCTCCCAATGCGCCTTCAGACTTTAGTATCGCACTTTCCGTCCTCTGATAAAACACTTCCCAGATATTTAAATTTTTGTACTTGTTTGATTTCGGAATAAATAGAGGCAGTGAAATGAATAAAGGAAGAAGAGACAAAAAAGAAAGGACAACAGAAGAAAAGAAGGAAGAAGAGACAAAAAAGAAAGGACAACAGAAAAAAAGAAGGAAGAAGAGACATAAAAAAGGAGAACAGAAAAAAAGAAGGAAGAAGATACAAAAAAGAAAGGACAACAGAAAAAAAGAAGGAAGAAGGGACATCAAAAAGGACAACAGAAAAAAAAGGAAGAAGATACAAAAAAGAAAGGACAACAGAAAAAAAGAAGGAAGAAGAGACAAAAAAGAAAGGACAACAGAAAAAAAGAAGGAAGAAGAGGCAAAAAAGAAAGGACAACAGAAAAAAATGAAGGAAGAAGAGACAAAAAAGAAAGGACAACAGAAAAAAATGAAGGAAGAAGAGACAAAAAAGAAAGGACAACAGAAAAAAGAAGGAAAAAGAGACAAAAAAGAAAGGACAACAGAAAAAAGAAGAAAGAAGAGACAAAAAAGAAAGGACAACAGAAAAAAAAAGAAGGAAGAAGAGACAAAAAAGAAAGGATAACAGAAAAAAGAAGAAAGAATTAACGGTATAAACAAATATCGAACGTTTTCTAAATCATTGATGTTCGTTCTTCACAGAATTCTTCTTTCGTGACCTCAAATTCTTTTCACCTTTCTTGTTTAAAAAAACGATTCTCTTATTTCTGCCTTTTAACAATTATTATTTTCTTTTCTCAAATCCAAATAAAAATAAAAATGATTTTTCGCTTCAATTATTTAAATTGTTCATATATTCATTAATTTAGTCACTTTATTAAAAAAAAAAGGCAATGGCTTTTCTTTTTTGTCTTCTGATTATGTTTCAATTTTTTTAAAAATAAATTTTTTAAGCCAAAATTTTTCTGCGCCAAAATTTCACTTCATTAATTAATCGACTGATGGATTCGTTAGCCAATTAACAATTACCAAACGTCCTCCTGACCTAAGAATGTTTTATTTCTTCCTTCTCCTCACTTTATCTCCCTTCACAAATTTTTCATTTCTTCTTTTGTTGTTGTTGGTATTCTTTTTCTTCTTCTTCTTCTTCTTCTTCTTCTTCTTCGTCATATTCGTTTCCTTATTCTTGTTTACCTTTGTTTGTCTACCTTTCTCCTTTTCTCTCCTCTTTTCTCCTTCTCTTTTCTGACATCTTTCTTGTTTTCTCTCTTCTATTTTCTCTCCTCTTCCCTCATCTCTCCTCTTTTCTCAGCCTCTTTCTTCTCCCCGTTTCTTTTTTGTCCTATTCCCTCTTTTCTGTCCTTTTCCTTCGTCTCTCCTCTTCTCTCCTAATTTCTTACCTCTTTTCTCTACTCTTCTCTTTTCTGTTCTCTTCCCTCTTTTCTGTCCGTTTCCCTCGTCTCTCCTCTTTTCTCACCCTCTTTTATCGCCTCGTTTCTTTTTTGTCTTTTTCCCTCTTTTCTGTCCTTTTCCCTCGTCTCTCTTCTTCTTTCCTCATTTCTTACCTCTTTTATCTACTCTTCTCTTTTCTGTCCTCTTCCCTCTTTTCTCTCTTCTCTTCTTTTCTCTTCTCTCCTATTTTCTCTTCTTTTTCTCGCCTTATTCTTTCTGTACCTTTTTTTTCATCTTCATTTGCTATTTCTGATTTTTCTTTTTATCCACTTTATGTCTTTTCTTCTCCTCTACATTTTTCTTTTTTTTTTCTTTTCTCATATTGAATAACGAGAGAAGAAAAATTAGCCGTTGCCTTTCTTCTGTTTATTCATATTGTCCTTTTCCCATCTCCCTTCACATTCTCTCTCTTTTCTTCACATTCTCTCTCTTTTCTCCACTTTCTCTCTCTTTTCTTCACATTCTCTCACTTTTCTCCACTTTCTCTCTCTTTTCTTCACATTCTCTCTCTTTTCTTCACATTCTCTCACTTTTCTCCACTTTCTCTTTTCTTCACATTCTCTCTCTTTTCTTCAGATTCTCTCTCTTTTCTCCACTTTCTCTCTCTTTTCTCCACTTTCTCCCTCTTTTCTTCACATTCTCTCTCTTTTCTTCACATTCTCTCTCTTTTCTCAACTTTCTCTCTCTTTTCTGCACTTTCTCTCTCTTTTCTTCACATTCTCTCTCTTTTCTTCACATTCTCTCACTTTTCTCCACTTTCTCTCTCTTTTCTTCACATTCTCTCTCTTTCCTCCACTTTCTCTCTCTTTTCTCCACTTTCTCTCTCTTTTCTCCACTTTCTCTCTCTTTTCTTCACATTCTCTCACTTTTCTCCACTTTCTCTCTCTTTTCTTCACATTCTCTCTCTTTTCTTCACATTCTCTCACTTTTCTCCACTTTCTCTCTCTTTTCTTCACATTCTCTCACTTTTCTCCACTTTCTCTCTCTTTTCTTCACATTCTCTCTCTTTTCTCCACTTTCTCTCTCTTTTCTTCACATTCTCTCTCCTTTCTTCTCCCTTGTCTAAACTTCAATTCACTTTTTCCTTCCTTCCTTTCTTAAAAGTCATGTCTTTTGCAAGATTTACTTTCCTTAAAAAATCGGTTACTTGGCTAAATCTTCAGGTTTTTTTTGTTTTGTTTTTTTACTCCAGATCTAATCCGTCCTGGGTAAGGCGATAAACTACAACCGCATCCAGGGTAAGACGATAAACTACATCCAACAGCTAGGCCTCTGATCAGGAGGTTTTGAGAAGCGTGGAGCCACCTCTTAATTTCTAGTGTTCCCAGGTTCACCCTGACCAAGGGTGGTAGCACCTGTTAGGGTCCCAGAATTGGGCAAATAGTTAACCCCCAAACTGTGGTCAAAACACTATGAAAGTGTTGTAATATCAGAAATAAAAAAATGATTAACAGCAATAAATTTTTGAAGAAAAAAAAAAATTACTAGCAATATATTATTACCAGCAGTACAGTTTTGAAGAAAAAATATTACCAGCAATAAAATTTTTGTCGGCATTAAATAAACCATTCAGGCTGATATGCCTTAAACCAAACCAAACCAAACCAAACCAAACCTAATTTTTTTACATAAAAGTGCAAATATGAAAACAAGGAGATTATGAGGATGATGAGAATACTATGGATAGAACGCGTAAGCAAGTTTTAAGTTTCTGGAACACAAAACGAGGAAGAGGGCTTAGAGAATCTGAAACACATAGGACATATTGAGGGCAAAAGTGACAAGGGATATGCAGCCGGCGACTTACCTGATGTACTTGTGTGAATGAATGGTAGAACAAAGAGTAAGAAGGATATAAGACAAATGTATCTAAGAACTACACGGGGTAGGATGTTGTGGAGACTCATGATCACCTACGCCATGAATAAATGCAAATATTGCTGAGTGAATAAGGCTGTGCTGAATGTTTAACGTCCACTGCTGAATATTTTAACGGTCTTTACACGCAAAATCATGTGCATGTATGTTTTATGTTAGAAATGTATTGAAAATCTCAATCTTCAGTTGTTTTTTTTTTATTTTTTTTACACCGGACCCTATTTTTTTTACATAAAAGTGTAAATATGAAAACATAAATAAAAATTATATTACTGAAATTACGAAACCAACGTCAATAGGTCTACTTAACTTTTAAACAATAATTTCCACGGAATTCTGTTGTTTATATCAAATTCCTGAACGTATAAGAAAAATAGTCTATTTCACCTGCGCATCATTTATTAGAAGCATCCATGACTAATTATTAAATCAAACGGGCGAAGATTTTAATTGTAGCCAGGAATATTTTAAAAGTATCAGGGAATATTTCACTGTTTTCCTGTTTGAATTTTCTGATGAATCATAATTCCCAGTTAATGATTGAAAAAACTCCTTGCGAATTCAACGAGGATAAATTAACTGTAGAAAAGCCCGCCTATTGCATCGTGAAATATTTGGCTTAACAACAAAAAATTACAATAACAATCATAAGTATGAATACAGTTCATTATTTAAAGAAGTAAGATGGTACAAATGAAAACATTTAAAAATGACAAGGTTTTTTTTATTTCGCTGAAGCAGACGTTAAATTTATCAGAGTGTTATCGCCTCCTACCTCTTCATTTCCTTTCTTTCTTATTATTATGTATGGTTTCTTTTCTCGCCTAGAACCAAAAAGCGTCTTTTATCTATCCTTTTCTTAAGTCTTTCCTCGCAATCAAAACGAAGTGGTCCATTATTTATCTGAGGTAATGGCATGGCGCAACGCATGGGCCAGCTAGATTTATTAATTAATGAAGGAACGAGTAGAATTATCGTGTGACGTTTTCTCGTCTTTTCCTCGGAAGACCTTTTTGGAGAAAAGGATTTTGATTTTAAAGTAATCAAGCATTCTCGCAGGAAGCAACATGTAACTCTTCTTTTTTGTACTTTAAATACATGACTGTAAAATATACGATACCCACATATTACAGTATCTATCTATCTATCTATCTATCTATCTATCTATCTATCTATCTATCTATGTCAGTATATTCACATCTATCTATCTATCTATCTATCTATCTATCTATCTATCTATCTATTTGTATGTCTGATGAACCTATTTTATAATAAAAATATTCAGTCTTTTCCTGCATTAATGGTATCGTTCAACCATTTTCCGCACTAAAAGAAAGAAACAGGAACATTTCGCCAGAAACAAGGAAATATATGTGGAACTGCTATGTAATATCAATCCTCCTATATTGCAGCGAATACTGGTCAATCTTCTCACTGATGAAGGGAAAACTGGGGGGAGGGGCAACAAAAATGTGGCTCTACAGGAGGATGATGAGAATACTATGGATAGAACGCGTAAGTTTTAAGTTTCTGGAACACAAAACGAGGAAGAGGGCTTAGAGAATCTGAAACACATAGGACATATTGAGGGCAAAAGTGACAAGGGATATGCAGCGGGCGATTTACCTGATGTTCTTGTGTGAATGGATGTTACAACAGAGAGTAAGAAGGATAGTAAAAAGACAAATGAATCTAAGAACTACACGGGGTAGGATGTTGTGGAGACTCATGATCACCTACATCCGGAAGGAGGATGGCCCATAGAAGAAGTCAGTTATTTTTCTGATAATGAAACACTTCATATTTTTTACATTTTTTTACCTGAAGTTTAAGTCAGTCCAGGGATATTCCATTTTTGCGTTGAAGATTGAAAGTCAGGAGATAATAAGAGCCATGAATGAATGCAAATGTTGCTGAGTGAATAAGTCTCTGCTACATGTTTGATGCACATGTATGGCATTATTTTACGATAGAAATGTATTGAAAATTAGGAACGAAAGTATAGTCGGGGGTCAGGAATCCAAACCTCATTAAGCCAAAGGAATGGAAGAATGAAAAAAAAAAAAAAAAAAAAAAAAAGGAAGAATGTCAGAAAGAAGAGAATGAAGAAAGGCAGACAATATGAAATATGAATGAATAATAAAAGAAGAAAATGAAAGAATGAGAAGAAAGAAAATTTTAAAAACAAAACGAAAGAACAAATGAAAGAAAGAAGCAAGGAATAACAGAAATTAGGACAGATTGACAGACAAAGAAAAATGGAAGATAGAAGAAGTGAAAAACAAAATGAAGGATAGAAAGAAAGAAGGGAAAATTAAAAAAAAAAACAAAAAAAAAAAAAAACGAGAGAAGTAAAATAAGTAGAACGGGAGAGATAAAGATAGACAGAAAGTTAGAAATAAAAAAAAATCACAGAAAGAATTAAAAGAAAGAAAGAAAGAAAACAGGGAGGTAACCAGAAAGATAAAAAGAATGTAAGAAAAAAGAAAAAAAAAAAAAAAAAAGAAAACAGAAAGGCGACCAGAAAGATAGAAAGAAGGAAACAAGAAAGGAAAGACAGAAAGAAAGAAAACAGAAAAAGCAAGTAGAAAGAAATAAAGAAAGAAAAATGAAAAGAAATATAAGAAGAAAAAAAGAAGTTCAGAAAAGACGAAAGTGCGATTTTGAGAATGAAAAAATAAAAAAAGGAATAAAAAGATAGAAGAAAGGATGAAAGAAAGAAGAAAAAGAAATAAAACAGAAAAAATTTAGAAAAAAAAATAAGGAAAGATTAAAAAGAAGATAACAAAAGTAATATGTAAAGATAGAAATGACGAAGGAACGAAAAAAAAAAAAAAACAGGAAAGAAAGAAAGAAATTCTTAATGACTTTTTTAACAGAATAAAATCCTGTTCAGTTGTTGACTCTTTCTAAATTGTTTGTTACGCCCAATCCAACGAATGCCACGATGCTGACTATGAGAACTGATGTCCTTTTATTTTTAATGACCTCCTAAAAAAATCCAATGTATTTCAACGAAAAAAAAAAAAATCTTTTTTTTATTTTTCATTTCAAAGGAAAATATTATTAATTTCCTTTTGTAGCGTAAATGTTGAATTAGGTTATTTTTTTTCCGTGCGACAATAATTCCCTGAAGGTAATTTCATTTTATTCTCAAGGGACATTCCAAAAGAAACAAACATTTTTTTAATTGATTTTGCAAAGCCAGAATTTCTTTGATAGAAAAATCTTTAATGAATTACCCGAATCGGGAAAAGAAATGTCAACATCTTCATAAGCAAACAATAACAATTAGTTACAACTACTAAAACAGTAGTTAAAAAAAAAAAAGAAAAAAAGTACTATGGGAAAAAATTAATATTAAAATTGGGAAAAAAAGCCATATTGACTGGGAAGATTCTGAAAAAAGTGACGTGGAAAAGAAAGACGGATGGAAAGAGATTATATTAAAAGGTGAGAGTAGGAGATAGAAAAGGTACAGAGATATAAAGAGAGAGTGTCAAAAAAGTAATAAAGAGAGGAATATAACAAGTGGGGGAGGGAGAGAGTTTCTGTGTGTGTGAGAGGGAAGGAGTGAAAAAGAAATGAGATATGAGACAAAAATAAAAAATGTCGAGAGACAAGTGGAGAGATAAAGATGATTATGAGGGAGTGAAATGAACAGTAAAAGGAAGGGAAGAGAAAAGAAAGAAAAGAGGTATTAGGTGAAAAGGATACAGAGAGGAGAAAAGAAAGAAGAGGGGGATTAGGTAAAAAGGATACAGAGAGGAGAAAAGAAAGAAAAGAGGGATTAGGTCAAAAGGATACAGAGAGGAGAAAAGAAAGAAAAGAGGGATTCGGTCAAAAGGATACAGAGAGGAGAAAAGAAAGAAGAGAGGTATTAGGTAAAAAGGATACAGAGAAGAGAAAAGAAAGAAGAGAGGGATTAGGTAAAAAGGATAAAGAGAGGAGAAAAGAAAGAAGAGATGGATTAGGTCGGAAGGATACAGAGAGGAGAAAAGAAGGAAGAGAGGGATTAGGTAAAAAGATACAGAGAGGAGAAAAGAAAGAAGAGAGGGATTAGGTAAAAAGGATAGAGAGAGAAGAAAAGAAAGAAGAGAGGTATTAGGTCAAAAGGATGCAGAGAGGAGAAAAGAAAGAAGAGAGGGATAAGGTAAAAACGATACAGAGAGGAGAAAATAAAGAAGAGAGGGAATAGGTCAAAAGGATACAGAGAGGAGAAAAGAAACAAGAGAGGGATTAGGTCAAATGGATACAGAGAGGAGAAAAGAAAGAAGAGAGGGAATAGGTCAAAAGGATACAGAGAAGAGAAAAGAAAGAAGAGAGGGATTAGGTCAAAATGATACAGAGAGGAGAAAAGAAAGAAGAGAGGGATTAGTTAAAAAGGATACAGAGAGGAGAAAATAAAAAAGAGAGGGATTAGGTAAAAAGGATACAGAGAGGAGAAAAGAAAGAAGGGAGGGATTAGGTCAAATGGATACTGAGAGGAGAAAAGAAAGAAGAGAGGGATTAGGCCAAAAGGATGCAGAGAGGAGAAAAGAAAGAAGAGAGGGATAAGGTAAAAAGGATACAGAAAGGAGAAAAGAAAGAAGAGAGGGATTAGGTAAAAAGGATAGAGAGAGGAGAAAAGAAAGAAGAGAGGTATTAGGTCAAAAGGATACAGAGAGGAGAAAAGAAAGAAGGGAGGGATTAGGTGAAAAAGATACAGAGAGGAGAAAAGAAAGAAGAGAGGGATTAGGTAAAAAGGATAGAGAGAGGAGAAAAGAAAGAAAAAATAAAGCATAGTAGAAGCGCGAGAGGGTAGCAAGTTGGTCGGTAAGAGTGACAAAAAGCTGTCGATAGAAAATTGTAACGAGAACGACACAGAAGAGAACGGAAGAAGAAAAAACTTAAAATAATATATATATATATATATATATATATATATATATATATATATATATATATATATATATATATATATATATATAAAAGCTTATAAAAGCTTAAACTAAGAACAATGTATATATACATATATATATTATTTCTTTAAATATAATTTCTTTATATATTTCAGTCATATGTATATATATATATATATATTATTTCTTTATATATATTATATATATATATATATATATATATATATATTTATGTATATTTATATTTTTAATATTATTTTTAATTTTTAATTTTTATATTTTATAACTTATATTAAGGACCTTTACTTATAAAGAGAGCATACATTACAACTAATTTTTTATCATTTTTGCCATGTATATATATATATATATATATATATATATATATATATATATATACAAGTATATAATTGGTGTATACGGAATACACACACACACACACATATATATATATATATATGCATGTATATATATATATATATGTACATATATATATATATGTATATATATATATATATAGATATATATGTATATATATATATATACAGATATATATATATATATATATATATATATATATAGAGAGAGAGAGAGAGAGAGAGAGAGAGAGAGACATTGATAGAATTATACATAGAGAGAAGGAGAAAGAGAGGGTGATAGAGGGAGGTTGAAGTGAAAAGGGATAAAGAGAGATGGATAGAAATTTGATCTTATCGAAGATTGACATTCATGAGACTGACCAGCCTTATCGTTTCGTGCCCAATGTACATGCGCGCGCATCGTATACTGAACGACATCGTTTTGCGAATTGCACATTGGCTGATGCCGTAGATCGCGACTATGAGAAAACCGAATGGTGGCCAGGGCTGGCGGTGGGGTGGTGGGGGATTGGTGGTGGATTGCTAAGAAAAAAAAGAAAAAAAGAAAAAGAAAATGGGAAACAAAAGACAGAAAAGCTAATGAATAAAAAGCAGAAATTTTGCGAATGTAAAAAATGAAAATCTGAAATAAATTCGACAATGATTAATGAAATTTAAAAAAATCCAGCGAAGTGAAATTATTAATAATATGAAGAAGTAACAACAAAACCTATAATAATGACAGCTATAGAATCAACAAATAAAATTACAATAATGCTAACAATAACGGCAAACATTTTAATGTTGGCTGGAAAGAGTAAAAGGGAATAATAATTTAATAAATCAAAATCAGTAAAAAGTTATAATAATAATAATGCTAATATATATATATATATATATATATATATAATATATATATATATATATATATATATATATATATATATATATATATATATATAAATCCAGGAAAGAATGAGCAACTCTGAATCTGCCCCAAAGTAACCTACTTGCATAAGAGTGCTCAATGCCATAAGAAATGGCAGAGCTTCAATATTAATTTAAAAAAAAAGAAGTTTGACAGTGACAGGCCACTACTATAAGTTTCTTGTGCTTGCACACAATTATCTGGCTGTCTGATTATTGTGTTCATTAAGAAAATAGGAATAAAGTCCTCTCGCTTAAGAAGTCCGCGTTGCTTGGAAATGCAAAATGTGCTGATTAGTCTGCAAGATCGGTTTAAAACGGAAAACCTTGCGAAAGAAATAATAATAATGATAATAATAATAATAATAATAATAATAATAATAATAATAATGCGAGAACTTCGACATGGAACTAAACGAAGGTTCATGTTCATTGTAATAGTTAATGCCTATGTAACAACTGCAAAGACAGGCGATGAATTAGAAATTTTAGAAATTTTAGACAGTGCAAGAATACTGAAAAGGATGCAGACGATTAAGTCAGCCTTTAGTGATAATCACCAGATACACCAAATGTAAACAGGAAATGTGCATGATAACAAATTAACAATAATTAAACCAACAACAAATTAACAATAAAAACTTCATGTAATTTAAAATTTAAGCAATGATGCCTAAAGGTCAGTATGAAAAGTACAATAAGTTGTTAAATGGAGACGTGAATTTAATTACATATCAGTCAGGTATGTGCCATACGTGAGACACGTTTAGGCAATCATGTATCTTTTGATACATGACTGACGAGGTAGATTTTTTTCTGTGGTAGACCAGTTGCCATCCAAGGCTATAGAATGCGGTCTGTTCTGCTACTAACCTATAGATGGAGGGAAGAAGAAGATTCATGCCTTTCCCAGGGTTATTAGCGCGTAAGTGTGTGTAATGGATTCGTTGGGTGTGACAGAAAAGGAGGAGGAGGATGCGAAGAAGGAAGGAGAAAAAGAAGGGTATTATAAATGCATCATGGGAGGGGTTAATTGAAATGTACATACTTTTTTAACCAGCCTCATATGAGCTTAAGGTCTTTCTTTTTGTATACAAGGGCTCATGTTATCGGATTACTGGTTCAAAGTTTTTTTTGATCCGGAAATATTCATCGAGCCTAGAAGAAAGCACTGAACGGCCGTTTCGTTCTTTTTGTCCCAAGCAGTCACGTCCACAACCGAGAATCGAACACGGACCGTTACGATACAATGCAAGCGTCATACCACTGGACCAACAAGCTTTGGTGACGAAGAAGCAACTAACTAGACTCAATCGAGCGCAGCTACTCACTAAATTCCGGTGGTGCTACTCATTCAAGTATACATAACCCAAAGGATTGAACCCCAAGAGCAAAGTCTTCTTTCTCAAAGCCGCTCCCTCCAGGGTTAGGGTTAGGTTTGATGTCCACACTGTTTAATTCTGGATTTTTAATTTTTTCTTTCTTCTCTCTCTCTGTCTGTCCCTGTTTGTTTGTCGCTCTCTCTCCCTCTCCCTCTCTCTCCCTCTCTCTCTCTCTCTCTCTCTATATATATATATATATATGTGTGTGTGTGTGGTTTAAAATTTGCAATTTTCCAAATGATCTGAAAGATCGTTTAATAAGTGAAATTGTCCGTTATTATGCAGTGTTAATTTCATTATCTACACTGAAAAATTTCCCAGAAAAGGAAATCCCATTTCATTTTTTTAAATTTTTTTATTTCTTGTCTCCTTGATAAAGAACACAGGCGTGTCCGAAAATACCTATCATGCTTCCGCTTCACCAAATGTCTCACTAATATGCAATAAATATTATTAGGTTTATTTTCAGTATTTTCGATACTATTATTTTTGTGCCTTTTTTTTATCTCTCGAACACCTTTCACCGGCCTATTATTATTTTAAGAAGAGAAATTGGTTGATTCCATTATCTGCACTGTTTACACACACACACACACACACCTATATATATATATATATATATATATATATATATATATATATATATATATATATATATATATATGATTCCTGTAATTCGATTTCGGGCAATGCCCTTCACTTGATCCATATAAGAGCAGCGCGGATATGGCTTTTTAGTCTTGCTAGGACATTACATTTTCTTGCTCCGATGTAGCAATTTTAGGCGTTTTATTTTTGCAGTTCTCTAAGCGAAAACGATGACTATAATACTTGGATATTCACTTATCTAAAAAAAGAAAAGATGTTAGTTAAGACAAATTTCTCTTAATTCGTGTGAATCCAGTTACGTTAGACTACTACTGTATTTTGGTATAATCTGATAAGATCCTGCTAATCCCATTACTTGGTATAATCTGGCTAGATCGGATTACTCTGGCTAATCTGAACTAATCCTGTCATTTGATATCAATGTAGTCTGGGTTAATCTGGTTCGGTTTAACCACATTATTTGTTCTAATTTGGTTAGTTCATAATAACCCGGTTATTTTTTATTAATCTTTTAACTATGGTTATTTAAGTATAATTCGCTTAGTTCAGATTCATCTGGTTCGTTTGAGATAATCCCCAGAATAAATTATAGAGTAAGTTTTAATTTGTTAGGTTAATATGAGCTCATCTTGTCGCTTGAAATAATCGGGTTTATCTGAACTAATCTAGTTGGAGCAAACTAACTTGCTTAATTTACGCTGAGCAATTATAAGAGGACAACGTTTACAGATATTAAGAAAGGGAAGCTGAGGAGAGCAATGATTGTCTAAATTTTGAAGGTAACAGACACTTAAGTAGGACTGTAGATCGACTTAAATAGACTCAGGAATAAAGATAACTTAAAAATTCGTAGGTTTCACGATTTTGTTAATTGATCCAAGTCAAAGAGGTATTTTCTGGGCTAAGCCAAACATGATTTTTATGAAGTGTCCACTCCTTCAGAAACTTCTAAGCTCGATAGAAAAGCAATACGCCATGTGTTGACGTCTTGTTTCCCTGCCGCAAAATGAAAAACAAAATTAAGTTCTTATAAGAATGACAACGTTAATGATGATGTTCTAAACTCAAATAAAGATGCTAATAAACTGAATGATTCTGATGACAATTACAAGCACAATAATGAAAGTGTGAGGAGAAAACATCTCTTTTTAATGAAAATTTTAAAATAGAAAAAACAATTTCAAAAGCTTTTCCACTTTTTGTTTTCATTGGTTCATTCCTTTATTTATTCATTATTGTATCTGTTTTATGATTTTTTTTCCATTTATTCGTTAATTTTTCTTCTCTCTTTCGCAAAATGACAAAATGGAAAAGTAATTGGATGATGAAAATCGAAAATGAAATTAAATAAAAAATATTAAAAGATTATTAAATATTATTAATAAGATTCCTCTCTCCCTGCCTTTTACCTTCCTTATCTCCCCCCCACACTCTCTCTATTCCTTGACTATCTCTCCTCTTCTCCCATGTCTTCCCCCTTCTCTCTCTCTCTCTCATATTTGCGAAAAAATCAATTGTTGCAGAAATTGTTTTTCTGAACAATATATAAAAATGTCTGCTTTGAGTTTCAGCTCTACCTCCGAGCGAAAGGAGCCCAAACATTCAGAATGAGCATAACACATACACACATCCATCGACGCACACATATAAACGCTTATGTATGTAGAAAGATACACATGTAGAAATATTGAACAAAAGATATATACATATTATAACAAATGTACGGAGAGAAGATGCAGAGGCACACACACATATGTCTGCAAGAAATGTCCAGAAAATCTTGGGGTGTATTTTTCTTATTTTTTTTTTTTATTAATATGGCCTTATTTTCATTCGATGATTCACACCGACATAACATTCATTCACACAGAGAAAACTACACAATTAACTCTTTACTTAATTCTAATCAGCTGATTATAAAATGACTTAAAGATTTTATATCCGTATCGGAAAGCAATCAGTCAGTCAGTTATGTGCCATGCGCGATACACGCTGAGGCGATCGCGTATCTTTCGATACATGACTGACGAGGCAGATTTTTTCACGCAGTAGGTTCCCATTTCTTTCTGCGGTAGACCAGTCGCCATTGTGCTATTTACCCATAGGGAGGAGAAGAGGATTCATACCTTTCCTAAGGATATTAGCATGTAAGTGAATGTAATGGATTCGACTGGAAAGTCAGTCCCTCAGTTAGGTGCTATGCGTGATACACGCTTAGGCGATCATGTATCTTTCGATACATGACTGGCGAGGCAGATTTCTTCCTGAAAAAAGTTGCCATTTCTTTCTGCGGTAGACCAGTTGTCATCCAAGGCTATAGAACCCAGTCTGTCCAGCTATTTACCCATAGCTGGGGAGAGAATCAGAAGATTCATACCTTTCCCAAGGATATTAGCATTTAAGTGAATGTAATGGATTCGACTGGAAAGTCAGCCAGTTAATTATGTGTCATGCGTGATATACGCTTAGGTGATCATATATCTTTAGATACATGACTGACGAGGCAGATTTTTTCCCGCAGTAGGTTGACATTTCTTTCTGTGGTAGACCAGTTGCCATTCTACTATTTACCCATAGGGAGAAGTAGAGGATTCATACCTTTCCCAAGGGCGTAAGTGAGTGTAATGGATTCGACTGGAAAGTCAGTCAGTCAGTTATGTGCCATGCGTAATACACGCTTAAGCGATCATGTATCTTTCGATACATGACTGACGAGGCAGAGTCTTTCCTGAAAAAGTTGCCATTTCTTTCTGCGGTAGACCAGTTACCATCAAAGGCTATAGAACCCGGTCTGTCCTGGTATTTACCCATAGCTGGGGAGAGAAGAAGAGAAATCATACCTTTCCCAAGTGTATAAGCACGTAAGTGACTGTAAATGGATTCGACTGGAATTCGAACTCGGCTCTCCGATTCCTCAATTCCACCTGCTATCTATTACTCCGACGTGCCTCCTCAACATAATCATTCAGTCAGTTACGCGCCATGCATGATACACGCTTAGGTGATGTCGTATCTTTTGATACATGACTGACGAGGCATATTTTTTTCCCGCAGTAGGTTGCCATTTCTTTCTGCGGTAGACCAATTGCCATTCTGCTCTTTAGGGAGAAGAACAGGATTCATACCTTTCCCAAGGGTATTAGCATGTAAGTGAATGTAATGAATTCGACTGGAAAGTCAGTCAGTCAGTCAATTATTTGAAATGTGTCATACATTGCTTAGGCGATTGACTGACGAGGTAGATTTTTCCCTGCAGTAGGTTTCTTTCTGCGCTAGACAATCCAAGGCTATAGAACCTGGTCTGTCCTACTTATTTAACGAGCAGTACGGTTGCGATAGTCAGTTATGTGCCATGCATGATACACGCTTAGACGATCCTGTATTTTTCTATACATGACTAACGAGGCAGATTTTTTTCCTAAAGTAAGTTGTCATTTCTTTCTGCAGTAGACCAGTTGCCATTCAAGGCTGTAGAATCCGGTCTGTGCTGCTATTTAGGTAGGGGGGAGAAGTAGAGGATTCATACATTTCCCTAGGTTACAACACGTAAGTTAATGTAATGGATTCGACTGGAATTTGAAATACAAATGCAGAAAGAGGTACAGAGTGGTCTGAAAGTTATGTCACCCCTACGAAAAACTGAGAACATTAAACGATGAACAAATGAAGTCATGTCGCATATCCTCCCTGATCCTGCAAGAATGTACACGATCATGTATCCGTACACTTGCAAGCAGCTTCTGTTCCAAAATGCAGGAGCTTGTGTCAGCCATTTGAAATAGACCACCCTGGAGTTTGTACGTCGTCACGGTGTACAGATTTGTATTTAAACTCTGTGGTTTTGGGAATTCCTAGCTCGGAAGACAATTTTCGTACTGACATCTTGGGTGATAAGCACGGATGCCTCCACATTTGCACATGTGTCACGTCGCGTTGAGGGTTGTCTCGTCCCCGGTTTGTCCTTAATTGATCCTGTGAGAAACAGTTTTACGTTCCCATCGCATTATTGTCCTCTTCGGAGGAGCTGGTTTGCCGAATCTTGCAGTGAAGTCATGTCGCATATCCTCCCTTATCTTGCCAGAATGCACACAATCATGTGTCCATACACTTGCAAGCAGCCTCTCTTCCAAACTTCCAGTCATCTGAAGTAGAATATTATATTATGTAGGCGATGGCAAGATTTTCAGACTACCCTGTGTATCCATGTTTTATAGATTAGGCAATTTTTTTTGACATTCATTCATCTTTCGTTTTTTTCAATTCAGTTAGCTCATATTGCGCCGCTGTGGTCACTACTCTTCCATATTTCTGTTCTAATTGTGGTTCATCGTTACATTCAAGGCAAAATAGTGCAATGTCTGGCCGATTCCTTTTATACTGGGGGTGTGGAGGTTACCTCGTCAATCCACTCAGAAGTTTCTCCGTCCACTTGTAAAGCCATTGATCACTGAGCCGAGGCTCCTATGCTCAGGCTGGCGATTCGCCGATGGCCGCTTGGTTCACGTGGGGTGGGGAGAGGCGTTTTCCTTCACTGGTTGGACCAGGAAACCTTTCTGACCACCCACAGATTAGCCGGCAGATTGATGCTGCTGACCGGAGTGTGGCGACTTCTTGGAGACATGTGTGAGTGTATGCCGTGAGCCAGTACTGTTTCGCATCCCAATTTGCCTGGGTAAAGCAGGGTAGACCGCGTTGTTGCAAAGTTAGCACCAATGACACTACACCCCTTTGATATATTACGATACATTTGAAATATTTGAAATCCGAGGTAATGATTTATTTGGAAAATATATACGAGGGTCATTCAATAAATAAGGTGAATTTTTCGGTATAAGGACTTCTAATACTAATAGAAGCTTACTTTTTTTTTATTGTTTTTTTTTTACTTCTTTTTCACTTGGATTTAATTTCTTTCGCAGATAAAAAAAACAAACAAAAACTGAGAGTTTTGGCGATTAACAAAGATGGCCGACCAAGAAGCATGCTACAGGATTGAACAGCGGTCAGTTATCAAGTTTTTGGTTGCTGAAGGGTGAAAACCAGTTGAAATTCATAGGAGAATGTCAACTGTGTATGGTGCCACATGTTTCAGCCAAAAAAATTGTCTACAAGTGGGCTAAATTGTTTAAAGAAGGGCAGAGCAGTGTTGAGGATGAAGACAGGCCTTGGAGGCCTACAGAAGTGAGGTCTCCTGAGGTGATCGAATCAGTCAATGACCTCATTCAGTCTGACAAAAGAACTACTGTGAACTGCTGAGGCAGGTCAAGAAAGACATAAAGAACAAACGCAGGGGTTATCAGTCAGAATGAGTCATCTTGCATCATGACAACGCAAGGCCACACACAGCTGCCCAAACGGTGCACACCATCAACGAGTTGGGCTGGGAACTGCTCCCTCATCCCCATTACAGCCCAGACCTTGCTCTTTCAGACTTTCACCTGTTTGGTCCCTTGAAAGCGTTCACGAGAGGCACGAAGTTTAAAAGTGACGATGAAGTCAAAAGTGTTGTGAGCGACTGGCTGAGACATCAGTCCAAAGATTTTTACGCTGAGGGAATACGAAAGCTTGTGCACAGATGGGAAAAGTGTGTGACAGTGCTGGGAGACTACGCTGAAAAAAAAAAGCTTCTATCTGTATTAGAAGTCCTTATACCGAAAAATTAGAATCGTATTAGAATTGTTCGATAAAAAAATAAATAAATAAATAAGAGGAAAAAGACGAAGAAAATTGCAAAACAGAGAAGGGATTTTAATTCAATGTAAAGCAAAGCAACTATAAGGCAGTAAGAAAGGAAAACGTTCACCAAATAGAAATAGTGTGCACTTGCAAAAGGGATACAGTCAAGTGTTTATAGTTATCGTTATAAATAAGGAAAAAAAGATGTCTGGCAAAAATGAGAATTGTTCATTTTTATAGTTCATGAAGAAATACCAGCATTCATCTGTAAGTTTTGTCTATAATTTTGGAGATTCGGTAGGGTAGTAGTCATTCCCCATATTGGGACCAGCAAGAATAATCCAGAACCTGTACTGGGAGCAGACCGTCTTCACACCGGATAAAAAAACTGAATTCAGTAAATACACAAAAATAGAAAGGGACGTAAGACAAGGATGGGTCTTCTCGCCGGATTTATTCGATCTTTACAGTGAGATGATCATTAGAGAATTAGAAGTCCTCCCAGGATTCTTTATTGGCGGCGGAGCACAATCTTAAGAACACAAGAGATGCAAATAACAATGTTGAAAAAAGAAACGAAAAAGAAACTACAGAAACTCCTACAGAAAGTAGTAAAGAAATTGAGAAGAAAGGACTAACGATAAATTGTAAGAAGACAGAATGAATGGTAGACAGCCAAACGAAAAACCCAATGTGCGAACTGCGACGTGAAAAAAAAAAGCAAGCAAATTTGAATGTGTATGAAGTATTTTAAGAGAGGATGAAAAATGTGACACCATTGGAATAACGAAAGATCCCTTTCAAAAGCTAAGCAAAGTATTAAGAAACAGAAAAATGTCATTCGAAACAAAGAAAACTGCTATGTAATATGTAATGCTCCTGTATGACAGTGAATGATGGACACTTTCCTCACAGATGAATAGAAGTCTTGAGGCAACTGAAATGTGGTTCCACAGAAGGATGCTGAGAATTCCAAGGACGGAACATATGAGCAGGAGTAAGTGTTAAGGAAAATGAAAACAAGAAGGACATTTATAAATAAGGACAGATTAACTTTATGCATATAATGAGGAAAGAGGGAGTGGAGAATTTTATACCCACAGGTCGTACTAAAGTCAAGATTAGCAGCGGGAATCAGCGAATAACCACCCTAAAGTTAGAATAGAAGGACAAAGACTGGGCGGGGGATAGCAAGGGGACAATCATTGCTTCGAGCTAATTTTATATACCTTACCTATGAACACTAATGGGCATGTCCCAATCCTCATAAATAAGTTGGACACTATTGTAAGTGAGAGTGATATGCTGTATAAGTAGTGCACCACTAGCAGTGGTGTACCTACTTCACGCCGCTGGCGAGTATTGTATTTTGTTGATGTTATAAAGATTACCATTATATTTCCAACCTCCGTTTTGGTTGTTCCTCATTCAGTATCCATTTCTAGGTTGCAACAGACAGAGAGAGAGAGAGAGAGCGAGCGAGAGAGAGAGAGAGTGAGTGAAAGAGACAGAAAGAGAGAGAAAAAAGAAAAAGAGGGAGTGAAAGAGAGAGTGAGAAAGAGAGTGTGAAAGAGAGAGAAAGATGGAGAGAAATGGAATGAGAGATAAAGAGAAAGAGAAAGATAGAAAGAGAGAAAGAAAATGTTATATACCGTACCTATGAACACCTATCGTAATATGCTGTATAAGTAGTCAACCATTAGCAGTGGTTTACCTACCTCACGCCGCTGGCGAGTATTGTATTTTGTTGATGTTATAAAGATTACCATTATATTTCCAACCTCCGTTTTGGTTATTCCTCATTCAATAACCTTTTCTACGTTACAACAGAAAGAAAGAACGAAAGAAAGAAAGTAAGTGTTATATACCGTACCAATGAACAGTAATGGGTAAGTCCCAGTCTTCATAAAAACGTTGGGCATTGTAAATGTTGGGGGTAATACGATGTCTATGTAGTCCACCACTGGAAGTGGTTTACCCATTTCCCGCCGCTGGCGAGTATTTTGTTGATGTTATAAATATTACAATTTCATTTCCAACCTCCGTTTTAGTTATTCCTCATTCAGTAACCCTTTCTAGGTTACAACGTTATGAAAATGGATTGGAAAGGGAGTTTATTATGTGTTATATACTGTACCTATGAAAACTAATGGGTATGTCCCAATCCTCATAAATACGTAAGTGGCGGTAATATGCTATCTAAGTAGTGCACCACTAGCAGTGGTTTATCTACTTTACGCCGCTGGCGAGTATTGTATTTTGTTGATGTTGTAAAGATTACCTTTTTCATTTCCAACCTCCGTTTTGCTTATTCCCTATTCAGTAACCTTTTCTAGGTTTACAACAGCTATAAATGGTAGGAAATGGTGGAGAGTCATAATCGCTCATATTCTAAAGGAACACGGAAAATAAAAGAATAAGATAGAATCTCATCTTTTTCTAATTAAATAATTTCTTGTATACACACACACGTGCACATACACATACGCCTCCTACATACATACACATACTCTCCCAAAACATATACGCCCCCACCCCAAAGCATATACACATTTTATTTAAGAATTTACCTTTTGCTGAAGAAATTGGGAAATTTATTTTGAATTCAAAACCAAAAAATCTCTATCGCCCTTCCCATGTAATTTTTATTAACCATTTCACCCAAGCAAGGCAATAAAACAACTAAAACACAAGGAGTTACAGAGTGTGAAAGAATATGAGAAAAAGTAATACGTTATTAAGGAGAGAGAACAATAAAAGAAGAGGAATTAAGAAGACATTTCATTTAAATTTTTGAAGGTAAAAGTTGATGCAAGAAACCGGAAGAGAATTCCACAAGCGAGAGAAGAATCTATCAGCACAGAACTCACGGCTACATCTACCAGCCATTTCAGCCGTAAAATGATGAGACCTAGCTGCCAATTGAGTACTGCGCTTAAATTCGTAATGTCGAGGTACCAAAGAGGAAAGTTCATCAGAACAATTACTATGAAGATATTTATAGAAAATATTCTGATTAGCGACAGTCCCTAGTTCCGCCAGTTCAGACCTTTACAGCTAAGACCAGACACACCATATACATAGCAGCGAACCATCCTCATTCTATTCTTATACCATTTGAACAGCTTCTTCCCAAGAGCCATTCTTTTGTTGGAACAGACTCACAAGAGGATGCTTCCCCGATCCCTACAATCTCAACCTTCTCAAATCTATTTCCAACTTACATATCCACATAATGAAGAACTCTTACGCCCATGAATCAACCCCCATTCAGTAACCTGCAGTGACTTCTTGGAGCTTATTTGGGCTGGACAATACTATAAAAAAATAATCAGAATATACAATAATAAATGATTCGTCTAAATACAGATATTCGGATGATCTCTTCACTAAGGTAACTAGATACTTCGAATTTAAGCGCACGGTAGAGTAATGTCTAGCGGCTCGGATTGAGGAATCGGAGAGCCGAGTTCGAATTCCAGTCGAATCCATTACATTCACTTACGTGCTAATATCCTTGGGAAAGGTGTAAATCCTCTTCTTCTTTCTCCAGCTATGGGTAAATAGCAGGACAGACTGGGTTCTATAGCCTTGGATGGCAACTGGTCTACCTAAAAAAGTAATGGCAACCTATCACAGAAAAAAAAATCTGCCTCGTCTGTCATGTAACGAAAGATACATGATCGCCTAAGCGCGTATCACACATGGCACATAACTGATTACTAGACTGGCGGCGAGATCTTACCAATTTACAGTTCAGCTGGCTAGATGTTACCGTAAGTTATATGCTAACAGTTTCTTTTCTCGCACTTTTCCTTGTTGAACACCCTTCCGGATCCATGATTTCCAGCGTACTTTAATTTACAAAAAATTAAATGCAATGTCAAACGCTATCTACTGTCCTCCTGATTACTCTTCCTCCTCACTCCCTTCTGAGAAATGTTCCTGTTTCTAGCTCTTAGTAAACCCCTTGCGTCTCTGTGGCTGTACTGCTTTGCTTGGGGTGAATTCGATTAAAAAAATTCAATAGAAAACTCAGAGTGCAACGTATGAGGTGCAAAAGTCGATCTTACATTCCATTAACCACTTGTTAGGAAACTCAAATAGTTATATAATCAACCAAAAATTTGTTGTGAACAAAACCCGAAAACGGAAGTTAACGTTTTCTTAGCTAAAACAGAAATGAACAAAAACAGTTATTTGCGCAGGTGGCTCATACATAGTTTCTAGCCGAAAAATAAGAATGAATTTCAACAAATAATAAATTATCCCGATTTAAGTAAAAAAAAGAAAAAAACTTCTTGTGCCTTCTAAGGCAGAAATAAGCAGGAGATTTCTTCTGTTGGAGAGATCTTCAAGTGACACTTGGGTTACATCCGCTTTCTCTCCGAAATTTCGACATTCATTCTGATGGCATGCGAGCCCTACTTATCCGCTTATCTGGATTTATTATCAATAAAACTGATCTTTATTCTTTTCTCAAAAAAAAACATTTTATCTTTTGAGCTTTGAAACTTTTCAGAAACACTTTATTTCATTGTTTGAAATGGAGATGAAAATGGTGGCCATAGTATAAATATATCATTGAATTAAGCTTTATAAACAAGAGTAAATCTTGTTTTGTTTGAACGATTATCTTGTATCTTTATTTGAATATCAAATCTCTGTTATCAGCAGACATAACATGAAAGATCTGCCACCTCTCCTTATGGTTGATTACCTCACTACTTAGAACAGTGGTGTCCCAAACGGTGTGGCACGCCTCATAGGTGCCGCGGAAGAGGATAGCAGGTGAGGCGGAAGAGGATAGCAGATGAGGCGGAAGAGGATAGCAGGTGAAGAGGAAGAGGATAGCAGGTGAGTCGAGAGAGGATAGCAGGTACGGCGGAAGCGGATAACACATGAGGCGGAAGAGGATAGCAGGTGAGGCGGAAGAGGATAGCAGATGAGGCGGAAGAGGATTGCAGGTGAGTCGAGACAGGATAGCAGGTACGGAGGAAGAGGATAACACATGAGGCGGAAGAGGATAGCAGATGAGGCGGAAGCGGATAGCAGGTGCGGCGGAAGAGGATAACAGATGAGGCGGAAGTGGATAACAGATGAGGCAGAAGAAGATAGCAGTTGCAGCGGAAGAGGATAGCAGGTGCGGCGGAAGAGAATAGCAGGTGCGGTGGAAGAGGATAGCGGGTGTGGCGGAAGAGGATAACAGATGAGGGGGAAGAGGATAACAGATGACGCGGAAGAGGATAGCAGGTGAGGCGGAAGAGGATAGGAGGTGCGGCAGAATGAGTGAAAGACAATCAAAGATTTAGAAACAGTTTAAAAAATTAATATAACAAAAATAAATGATTTGAACATTTTAAATATTATTATGGATTACTTGTAATTGCATGAGTCCAAGTATAAATAGTTCTAAATAATTACTGACCAATTTTATTATTGTGATATTTTTACATCATATCAAGTATTAAGAATTTAGTAACTAGGGTCTGCAATTGGAGGAAAGAGTTATTAATGATAATGTTCCGTCTTCAAATCCGTAGTTATCTTCCTTTAATCTTTCTGTGTGTTTTTTTTAATTTTAAAAGTACTTTTTATGGCGCGAGGAAAATTTCTTTTTGAAAATGCGGCCTAAAAAGTTTGGGAACCACTGTTCAGCTGTGTAGGTTTGGCGCAGTACGATCTTTCTGCTACAGATTTGCATACTTGTAATTTAATATATCAAAAATAAGGATGATTTTAGAATTTTAAATATTATTACGGATTACTTGTAATTGCATGCACGAGTATCAGTATAAATAGTTCTAAGTAATTATTGACCGATTTTATCATTGAAATATTTTTACATTATATCAAGTATTAAGAATATATTAACTATGGTCTGCAAATCGTAGGAGAGAGTTATCAATGATAATGTTCTGACTTCAAATCCGTGGTAATCTCCCTTTAAACCTCACTCGGGACCTTCTTTGCCGCAGGGCTGCTTGGGCTTTTTCTCCGTGACTTCCCTTTGGCAAGGCGCGAAAATTTTTCATTCCAAAAAGGCGGTTCAGAAAAAAAAAAGGTTTAGGAACCACTGACTTAGATAAATTCTTCTGCTATTACGTTTAACCTTGAACAGACCTATCATGAGTGAAGTAATGACATATAAGTTTTATATGGTTTGATTATAGCATTAAAATTCGATGATAAAGAAACGCTTGAGTTACTATAAGCCGGCTGCACCTTTAGTTATCAAATATTTATTATTTCTATGATTTGTTTTGTTTTTTGATTTCATTAAATGATTTATATATACAAAATATAGACAGTACGGTGACTTTCTAGGCGTATCTTAGGCGTGGCACAAGATCGAAAGAATAAGACACTCAGTGAGTATCGAACTCACTACTCAGCCATAATTGTTCTAATCAAACAAGCTTGCTAACCATTACATCATTTAGAGGTGCCCATAAAATATAAACCGATGGTGCGATAAAGAGATGTAAGTAAAATAAATCTGATTTTTTTGTGCTTAAGTAATGTTCAAAAACATGTTTTTCGGAGTAACTTTTACATGTAACATTCTGACGAAATTTGAAGATCCATTATGACTAAATTGAATCCCATGTATGGACATGCAGCCTCACTAAAAAAAAAAAAAAATTCTTTCTGCGTAGAGAAAAAAAAAACCCAGAAAGGAGGAAAATGGAAGATAAAAATAACGATTTAAAATGCTAAAAGATAAAAGAGAAAAACGAATGAGAGAGCGAATAAAATAAATGAAAGAAAGCAGGCGGCCTGTGGAATTTGTCAAACAAAAACTCGACAAGCGAATTGGAATAAGAGTGTCGTGAATTCTTATCATTTGGAGTTTTATGGAGTTGTTATTTATCTGTTTTCGAATTTATATTCATTTGATGAAAAATAGAAAAAAACGTCTTTAACGTCAGTTTTCAAGAACTTTACGCATTCAATATTTTTGTGAAAAAATATTCTACTTCAACCGAATTTCTTTGTTCATTTTAGTTACTTAAGCTCTTATGATTTTAATGCACTGAATTTAGAGATGTTTTTTTTCTTCTTCTATGTAAACATGTCCCTTCAGGACGTGGGTGATCATCGTTCTCCACAACCTTGCAATATTTTTCTTTTTGTCGTCCCTCCAACTTCGCGTTCTGGCACCCATTTATATAAGTTGGTCACACAGGTGGTCCGCTGTCCCCCCCCCTCGCCTGTACTTTTTGCTTTCCATATGTCCTATGAGTGTCGAATTCTCCAAGTCCCCTTTCTTCATTTCGTGTACCAGCTATCTCTTTCTGATTGTGAGTATAGCGATTTTCCAAGCGTATCTCATATGTGGCACAAGGCCGAAAGTATGGGGTACCCAGTGAGAATAGAACTCAGTCGTAAACGTTCTAGAGAGACAAGCACCGCTTCTGATTGTGAGTATAAGTGACCGTTTTGTTTGCATTTTTCTTTAAAACTTCCTCATTGCTTACATGCTCTGTGCATGGTATTCTCAGCATCCTTCTGTAGAACAACATTTCTGCTGTCACCAGTCTTCACTTCTTCATCTGTGAAGATGTCGAGAATTTATTGCCATATAGGAGGATTGATATTACATAGCAGTTCAGAACACTTTCTTTGTAATCTATTTCTGGTACTATTTTTTCTTCAAAAATCTATTTCTGGTACTATTTTTTTCTAAAAAAATCTATTTCTGGTACTATATTTTCATCAAAAATCAATTGCTGGTACTTTTTTTTCTTCAAAAATCTATTTCTGGTATTTTTTTTTCTTCAAATATCTACTTCTGGTTCTATTTTGTTTCTTCAAAAATCTATTTCTGGTACAATTTTTTTCTTCAAAAATCTATTTCTGGTACAATTTGTTTCGTCAAAAATCTATTTCTGGTACAATTTGTTTCGTCAAAAATCTATTTCTGGTACTATTTGTTTCGTCAAAAATCTATTTCTGGTACTATTTTTTTCGTCAAAATCTATTTCTAGAACTATTTTTTTCTTCAAAAATCTATTTCTGGTACTATTTTTTCTTCAAAAATCTATTACTGGAACTATTTTTTTCTTCAAAAATCTATTTCTGGTACAATTTTTTTCTTCAAAAATCTATTTCTGGTACAATTTTTTTCTTCAAAAATCTATTTCTGGTACAATTTGTTTCGTCAAAAATCTATTTCTGGTACAATTTGTTTCGTCAAAAATCTATTTCTGGTACTATTTGTTTCGTCAAAAATCTATTTCTGGTACTATTTTTTTCGTCAAAATCTATTTCTAGAACTATTTTTTTCTTCAAAAATCTATTTCTGGTACTATTTTTTCTTCAAAAATCTATTACTGGAACTATTTTTTTCTTCAAAAATCTATTTCTGGTACAATTTTTTTCTTCAAAAATCTATTTCTGGTAAAATTTTTTTCTTCAAAAATCTATTTCTGGTACAATTTGTTTCGTCAAAAATCTATTTCTGGTACAATTTGTTTCGTCAAAAATCTATTTCTGGTACTATTTGTTTCGTCAAAAATCTATTTCTGGTACTATTTTTTTCGTCAAAATCTATTTCTAGAACTATTTTTTTCTTCAAAAATCTATTTCTGGTACTATTTTTTCTTCAAAAATCTATTACTGGAACTATTTTTTTTCTTCAAAAATCTATTTCTGGTACAATTTTTTTCTTCAAAAATCTATTTCTGGTACAATTTGTTTCGTCAAAAATCTATTTCTGGTACAATTTGTTTCGTCAAAAATCTATTTCTGGTACTATTTGTTTCGTCAAAAATCTATTTCTGGTACTATTTTTTTCGTCAAAATCTATTTCTAGAACTATTTTTTTCTTCAAAAATCTATTTCTGGTACTATTTTTTCTTCAAAAATCTATTACTGGAACTATTTTTTTCTTCAAAAATCTATTTCTGGTACAATTTTTTTCTTCAAAAATCTATTTCTGGTACAATTTTTTTCTTCAAAAATCTATTTCTGGTACAATTTGTTTCGTCAAAAATCTATTTCTGGTACAATTTGTTTCGTCAAAAATCTATTTCTGGTACTATTTGTTTCGTCAAAAATCTGTTTCTGGTACTATTTTTTTCGTCAAAATCTATTTCTAGAACTATTTTTTTCTTCAAAAATCTATTTCTGGTACTATTTTTTCTTCAAAAATCTATTACTGGAACTATTTTTTCTTCAAAAATCTATTTCTGGTAATATTTTTTTCATCAAAAATCAATTTCTGGTACTTTTTTTCTTCAAAAATCTATTTCTGGTACTATTTTTCCTTCAAAAATCTACTTCTGGTACTATTTTTTTCATGAAACATCAATTTCTGGTAATATTTTTTTCTTCAAAAATATGTTTCTGGTACTATTTTTTTCTTCAAAAATCTATTTCTGGTACTATTTTCTTCTTCAAAAAATTATTTGGCACTATTTTTTTATCAAAAATCTATTTCTGGTATTTTTTTTTCTTCAAAAATCTACTTCTGGTACTATTTTTTCATAAAAATATATTTCTGCTACTATTTTGTTTCTTCAAAAATCTATTTCTGGTACTATTTTTTTCTTCAACAATCCATTTCTGGTACAATTTGTTTCGTCAAAAATCTGTTTCTGGTATTATTTTTTTCGTCAAAATCTATTTCTAGAACTATTTTTTTCTTCAAAAATCTATTTCTGGTACTATTTTTTCTTCAAAAATCTATTACTGGAACTATTTTTTCTTCAAAAATCTATTTCTGGTACTATTTTTTTCGTCAAAATCTATTTCTACTTATATTATTTTCTTCAAAAATCTATTTCTGGTACTATTTTTTTCGTCAAAATCTATTTCTACTTATATTATTTTCTTCAAAAATCTATTTCTGGTAATATTTTTTACTTCAAAAATTTATTTCTGGTACTATTTTTTTCTTCAAAAGTCTATTTCAGGTACTATTTTTTTATCAAAATCTATTTCTGGTACTATTTTTTATCAAAATCTATTTCTGGTACTATTTTTTCTTCAAAAATCTATTTCTACTACTATTTTTTTCTTCAAAAATCTATTTCTGCGACTATTTTTTTTTCCAAAAATCTATTTGGCACTATTTTTTCTTCAAAAATCTATTTCTGGTACTATTTTTTTCGTCAAAAATCTATTTCTGTTACTATTCTTTCTTCAAAAATCTATTTTTGGTAATATTTTTTTCTTCAAAAGTCTATTTCTGGTACTATATTTTCTTCAAAAATCTATTTCTAGTACTATTTGTTTCGTCAAAAATCTATTTCTGGTACTATTTTTTTCTTAAAAAATCTATTTCTGGTACTATTTTTTTCGTCAAAGATCTATTTCTGGTAGTACTTTTTTTTGTAAAAAATCTATTTCTGGTACAATCTTTTTCTTCAAAAATCTATTTCTGGTACAATCTTTTTCTTCAAAAATCTATTTCTAACAATTTTTTTCATCAAAAATCTATTTGGCGTTATTTTTTCTTCAAAAATCTATTTCTGGTACTATTTTTTTCTTCAAAAATCTTTTTGGCACTATTTTTTCTTAAAAAATCTATTTCTGGTACTATTTTTTTCTTCAAAAATCTATTTCTAGTACTATTGTTTTTCTTCAAAAATCTATTTCTGGTACTATTTTTTTCTTCAAAAATCTATTTCTAGTACTATTGTTTTTCTCCAAAAATCTATTTCTGGTACTATTTTTTCTTCAAAAATCTATTTCTGGTATTATTTTTTTCTTCAAAAATCTATTTCTGGTACTATTTTTTTCTTCAAAAATCTATTTCTGGTACTATTTTTTCTCCCAAAATCTATTACTACTTATAATTTTTTCTACAAAAATCTATTTCTACTTATATTTTTTTCAAAAATCTATTTCTGGTACAATTTTTTCATCGAAAATCAATTTCTGGTACTATTTATTTCTTCAAAGATCTATTTCTGGTACTATTTCTTTTTCTTCAAAAATCTATTTCTGGTACTATTTTTTTTCTTCAAATATCTATTTCTGGTACTATTTTTTTCTTCAAAAATCTATTTCTGGTACTATTTTTTTCTTCAAAAATGTAGCGTTAGTATAATTGTTTTTTCCAAAATGTATCGCGGGCAGTAATTTTTCCTCCAAAAATTTATTGCTACTATTAAAACCTATTTTTACACTTTCATAATGTTTCGACCCCAGTTCAGAGGCCAACCATTTGCCCGCAGTTGGACAACCGAACTGGTGATAATTCTCCCACCTCCCGGGTTAGGGAAGACATGGGAACACCAGCAACCAAGAGGCAGCTCCACACGCTTCAAAACCACCCGTGCATTGGCTTCCCTGTTGGATGCAGTTCAACGTCTTTCCTAGGACACGGATGTAGTTTATTGTCATACCCAGGATGGTTGAAATGAGGTTTTACAATGTTGATTCTCAAGGCTGATAATCTTTCTCTATTCGGAAGATTGGAATTGGTAACATTAGCTGTTTCCAATTAACGAAACATTTGGCATTTATTGAAAGAGAAGTTACACGCGGTTGAAATTTATAGAAGTTTTTATTAAAACAATTTTTCAGAAAAACAGATTTCTCAAATCCAGTAGCTGTTATCGATCTTTACAGTATTGATTGGAATTTCATTGCTAATATTTTATTTGAAATATTGTGGAACATTAAATACTTGATTATGTTAATATTTTCTCTTCGAGTTCTATTTGCTATTCATTTTAGTTGTTTAGTTGTGGAAAGACCTCACGTGATATGGTTTCTGTTATATTTGCTTGTAATTCTGTAGAGCCAGTCAACTAGCGTGGAAGAAGGATTGCCATCGCTAAAACTTAAAGGCTTCATTCGTTGGAAGTCATTTTAAACATTGATAAAGCGATGATATACTCTTGACAGCTTAGATATTTTCTAAACGGATTTAGTGTCATGCCGAGACTATTTAAACAAATGACTCGACTTTTTTAGCTTAATGGTTTGTCTCTGTAGCAAATTGTGCTGTTGAGCGAAACTACAACTAGAGCAGACAATTCTATGTTAAATTTCCTTATCTCCTTGCTTAACTGATCTAGACACCGACTCATTTGTCGTGTTTAGTATTTATTAATTCCACATTGATTTCATTCCAATTCTAGATCATAGTTTCTGTTTTGAGAACTTATATTTTGAGGTCTACTTCTAAGGAAACTTGGTAGAGGATGTTGATTTTTTTTGCTCAAGATCATTTTTATTATGGATACATCATTGGAATAGCGCCCTTCATCAGGGGAACAGTCTCCTAGATCATAATGGCAATAGTGTCCTTGATCATCATGGGAATAGTGTCCTTGATCATCATGGGAATAGTGTCCTTGATCATCATGGGAATAGTGTCCTTCATCATCATGAGAACAGTGTCCTTGATCATCATGGGAATAGTGTCCTTGATCGTCATGGGAGTAGTGTCTTTCAGTGTCCTTAACAATCATGGGAAGAGTGTCCTTGATCATCATGGGAATATTGTCCTTGATCATCATGGGAATAGTGACTTTGAGCATCATGAGAATAGTGTCCTTGATCATCAATGGAATAGCGTCCTTGATCATCATGGCTATAGTGTCCTTTATCATCATGGGAAGAGTGTCCTTGATCATAATGGAAATAGTGTCATTGATCATCATGGGAATAGTGTCCTTGATCAACATGGGAATAGTGTCCTTCATCAGCATGGGAACAGTGTCCTTGATCATAATGGGAATAGTGACCTTGAACATCATGGGAATAGTGTCCTTGATAATCAGTGGAATAGCGTACTTGATCATCATGGCAATAGTGTCCTTCATCAACATAGGAATAGTGTCCTTTTCATTATAGGGATAGTGTTCATCATCATGGGAACAGTGTCCTTGATCATCATGGGAATAGTGTCCATCATCATCATAAGAATTGTGCCCTTTATCAGTGGAACGGTTTCCTTCATAATCAGGTGAACAGTGTCCTTCATTATCATGGGAACAGTGTCCTTGATCATTATGGGAATATTGCCCTTGATCATTATGGGCACAGTGTCCTTGATCATAATGGGAATAGTGTCATTGATCATATGGCAATAGAGTCCTTCATGATCATGTGAATAGTGTCCTTCATCATCATGGGAATAGTTTCTCGCATCAGGGGAAAAGTGTCCTTCATAATCATAGGAATATTGTCATCGATCATCATGGTAATAGTGTCCATTAGCATCATAGGAAGAGTGTCTTTCATCACCATGGGAATAGTGCCCTTGATCATCATTAGAACAGTGTCCTTGATCATAATGGGAATATTGTCCTTCATCATCATGGGAACAGTGTCGTTGATCATAATGGAAATAGTGTCCTTGATAATCATGGGAATATTGTCCTTGATCATAATGAAAATAGTGTCCTTCATCATCATAGGAATAATGTCCTTGATAATAATGGGAATAGTGTCCTTGATCAACATGGGAATAGTGTCGTTGATCATCATATTATTATATGTCTATGCTGGGTTGGAAATAACACTATGTGGTAGTTAATTTATAACACAGATGTTTGGGACTAAAAGAACAGGTATTATTATGTGGTACTATATATCTATACTGGTTTGGATGTCTGGGCGATTAGCTTTGATTGTTCTTTCTGTGTGTATTATAATGTCCCATAAAATTGTTACATGTCCTATATCCGTAACCGGGTCTGGGTTCATGTTCATACGAATATCTTGCAGTTTCTATTCCGTAAAAGTTACAGATTTTCCAGTGCAGATATTGGCTCACTCTGTCATAAACCCACTCGAGTTTTGTATTCAATGGATGCCAATACCGTGCAACCTCATATAAGATGGTCAACTGTTTCTGGATATTTATCATAGAATGTGCATTTTGGGCTAACACAATTTTTTAGTATGTGTGCTTGATAATTTCTAGTTATCAAGCATTGGCCCTGTGCAGCAAGAATAGACCCTTCGATTTCAGCTTTTAACTCATCATTACATAGCCACTGGTGGGTACGGGGCTTGTCTACATCAGCTTGTTTGGTACGGGCAGAGTATTGACCGTGAAGTGGTTTATCTTGCCGTCGATTCTGTATCTGGTCGGTTGCATTTTCTTGTGCTTTCTTTTTTTAAAGTATTTTGAAGCTTCTGTCGGTGTATTGTGCTTTACTTGTATTTCTTCACCTATTTGAAACTCGATTTTGAACTTGATGGCTTCCTTTATTACGGAAGAAATTCGCTTACTACTTTCACGTTCTTTGACACATATCATCATCCAGTCTTTTGTAGTTTCCAGGTATCTTTTTGTAGTTTTGTAAGACAGTTCTCGTTGAACTAATCCTCTGGCTCCTTTGGATCTAGGCACATACAGACGATTAACATTCGTATAATGCATGCGGTGGCAGGTGAGAAGCTTTCTTGTTTATTATTATGCTTTCTTGGTTATTATTATTATTTTTAATTAATAAATCTATTTTTGTCACCGTAGTGGATATATTATTATTATTAATTTAATTTCCTAAGCCTGACATACAGAATAGTGATAGTATTGGCACGATAGGTGAACCCATAGTGGCACCATTAGTTTGTGTGACTATATTTTCGAAGTAGTTGAAAATCTTTTCAGTTTTATTTTAGAAGGTGGAAGCGACCGATATTTATAGATATTGTTAATGCTTATAAAATTGAAATGGATTTCTGAAATTAAATTTTGATTGATGCTTTTAATAACTATAAGTGATATTTACGTTTTATCCATTAGAATAAAAATATTGAATTTTTCTTTTTTTTTTTTTTGCTTCCAAATGCCAGTTATTATTATTATTATTATTATTTGAATAAAGTCTTCATTCCCTTGTCTGCACGAGCGGAATAAGGCACAAATATGAATTCCAAGCGGTAACAAAAATTAATGCAAAAATTATTAATGGTTCGCATAATAAAAACCCAGGCATTTCGATTTGGTGACATCACAGGAGTGACTACCTGGGGTTGAGTCGCTAGCATTGGGTATATTCTTCTTCGCTATGTACCTTGTTTCCTTAGAACGTAGGCAATCATGGCTCCTTAAAGCTTTCTGTCGCTTGTCGCTCTTAATAAATTCTTTCTGATATTACTCCTAAACACTGTTCCGCCATCTATTTAATGAAGCTCACTATGTTATGAGTTGTTTTCTTCTGTCTCTCTTGCCTTCAATCTGTCCTGTGAGTATCAGATTTTCTAAGCCCTCCTTCCTCATTATGTGCCCTAGAAACTTCAACTGTCTCTTCCTGATGTTAAGTATAGGTTTTCTTTTTGTTTCCATTTTCTCTAAAACTTTGCTTACATGATCGGTCCTCAGCATCCTTCTGTAGAACCATATTTCTGTTACTTCAAGTTTTTTCTTCATCTTTGAAGTGATTTTCTAGTAATCACTGCCATACAGGAGGACAAATATCATGTAGTAGTTTAGTACTCTTTTTCTTGTTTCTAGCGAAATTTTCTTATTTCTAAGTACTTTGCTTAGGTTTTGGAAAGCATCTTTGGTTATCACAATATGCCTTCGGATTTCAGTGCCACAATTTGCGTCCTCTGTTAAAAAACTTCTCACATACTTAAATTTATGCGCTTGTTTGATTTTGGTATATCCAATTTGCAATTCGCACTTTGGATTTTGTCTTCCTGCAGTTGATTTTTAACCGTTTTCCTACATTAACTTCTGTAGGAGTTTTTGTAGCTTTCTTTCTATGTCTGCTATCAAGGACCCTGAATAGACGATGAAAAATTGGCTGAAGAAGGGACAAACTTATTATTTGTGTATGTTATGTTTAGGGAGGCACTGTGGAGTAATGGATGGCAGCTAGGATTGAGGAATCTGAGAGCCGAGTTTGAATTCTATTCGAATCTATTACGTGCTAATAACCCTGGAAAAATTATGAATCCTCTTCTCCCCTCCCCAGCTATGGGTAAATATCAGGAGAGACCGGGTTCTATAACTTTGGATAGCAATTGGTCTATCGCAGAAAGAAATGGTAACCTACTGAGGGAAAATCTACCTCGTCAGTCATGTATCGAAAGATACATGATCGCTTAAGCGTATATCATGCATGACGCACAACTGACTGATGTTATGCTTCCTGCTTCGTATCCTTTCCAGGCAGGTACAAACTATGGCTCGTAGATACTATATGAGAATTTTCATTTAATTGAAACTTTTCTTAGTATAGGAGATGTTCCTAGTTGGGCGATTTTGGGGCAATTTCTATGTTGATGTTACCTGGAACACTTAGTAAAATTCTTCATCCCTTTCTTCTTGAGGCCCAGTGCTCCGATTACTATTGGTACAGTCTCAGTCTTTATTCCTCACATCCTGTTAATCTCGATCTACAGGTCCTTGTATTTGGAGAATTTCTCGATAGTTTTCACGGATGTGTTTCTCCCAGATGGTAATTTCTATGTCTATACGCATAAACTTCCTGAATTTCTAATCTTGTATTCTATGATAATATCAAATCCGTTGGCTTTTATTTCCTTGTAAATTTGAATTGTCATGTCCCAGAGGTTACATCGTTATTTTGAATAACTGTGTCTGGTGGGTGGTCATACCATCTCTCATTAGTTTCGATTTTGTGCTCCTTGCAGATCTACCAGTGCACATATATCACTACCTTGTTATGCCTGTGGGCATATTCATTTTTTGCCAGTTCCGGAGATCCTGAGTTAATATGGTCGACAGTTTCATCATATTTTCCGCATCTCCTGCATTTCGGATTAGTTCCATCCTTGATTACAAGACTGATAGGATCTGCTTACGAGGCTTTGGTTCTGAGCTGCAATAATTAGGCCTTCTGTTTCAGCTTTCAACCCGGTGCTCCTCAACCACTGATGTGTTTTCTGTTGGCCCACAACTGCTTCTTTCGTTCTTTTTAGGTATTTGTCTTCTCCTCCCAGTTTTATTGTAATTTCATTTGGTCAAGTTGTTTTTCTTTCTGTTTTACTCGTTTGGCATAGATGGGATTCGTTTCGTTTTTTGTTGGTAGGATTTCAGGTTTATTAAGCTGCTTCTTGAAGAGTGCAGCTTCTTTGTTGATGGAGTGGATTTGATGTTTGTGAGGTATGTTTCCAATTCAATTGTTATAGTTTTTAGAGTTAATCCAAGTTGGATTAGACCTCGACCTTCTTAAAGCTCTTGATACATACAACCTATCAACATCTGATTTCGGGTGGTGCATACTCGTTTGGGTAAACATTTTTCTGGTCTTGGCGTCCAATCTATTAATGTCATTCAACTTCCATTTAATGTTGAAGCTGTATGTTACTACACATATAGCTAAATTGTTGATTGCCTTCATTTTATTGGACCCATTAAGTTCACTTTCTAGTATCAAACGTAATTTTCTTTTCAGATCTTTTTCTTCATAATTGAATGCTGTATTCCGTCTCCTTCATTAATTCCTAAGCATTTGTATGCATCATCTTGGTCTAGTTTCTTAATTCTGTTATTGATATCAAGGTCTAAATCTGTAGTTTTCGTTAGTTTACCACATTTGAAGGTGGCTTTGGCACATTTGTCGATACCAAACTCCATCGTAATGTTTTCGCAGAAGATTTTGACAAGGGTGAGTAGGTTTTTTTTGCTGGTTGTCATTCTTGGCAAACGTTTTAAGATCATTAACATAAAAGAGGTGGTTTAGTTTACCATTCTGTCTTGTATCCGTGGGCTACTGTTGCAGATGAGTGACACTAATGCAAGGCAGAAGAGTAGTGGTGAGAATGAATCTCCTTGGAAGATCCCGCTTTTGATATTGATTGGTCTCGATAGATTTAGTTTAGTCTTTCCGTTTTTCATACTTTTTGTTATGAATTTGACTGTTGTGGGGGGGGCATACTCTGTATATTTTTAGGCTCTATGTGTGTGGAACACTGTCGAACGTCTTTCTGTAGTCGATCCATGCTGTCGATAAATTTCTTTTCTTTCTTTTCGCCTCTTCCAATATTGTTTTTATTGATAATTAGTTGGTCCTTGCACCCGTAACTTCCTCTTTTACTTCCCTTCTGTTCTGCTGCGAGTATTTTTTTTTCTCAAAGAAGTTGTATGCCCTGTCAGTTATGATAGAAATACATTGTACATTGTTGGTAGGCAGGTGATGGGCCTATAGTTCTTCGAGTTCTGCTTCTCTTTTGTTTTTGGTAGTAGGTATGTTAATCCTCACGTGAGTCATTTGGGGTATTTTTGGGGGTTAATGATTATATCATTGTAAGCCCGTGCGAGGTCTTTGTGGGTACTAGATATTTTTTTTTATCCAAAATTTAGCCATTCGATCTATTCCGGATGCTTTCCAGTTTTTTTTTTCAGATCGTATAGGTTGTTTCAGTAATATTGATATCTGTCCATTTAAGCACTCTATATATGTGTATGGTTTCTGTTGTTGCTTGATCCATCTATCTCTTTTATTGTGCATTTTGTAGTTTTCCCAACTCTTACACCAGATTTCCTCGACTTCCTGTATATTAGGTGGGTCATTTATCTCTATTCTATTTTTCCCAGTTCTCGATATAATTTCTTGGCATTTTCTTTGAAGATTTTATTTTGCCAGAAAAATGTGTTTCTTTTTCATAACGCCTGATTCTCTGTGACTTCTGGTTGAATTTGTTGTTTCAGCTTCTCTTTAACTTTTGGTACGTCTGTTTTATTTTTTATGTCAAACATTCGTTTCAGTTGTCTCCTTTTTCTTTTTTTCATTTTAAAGCCCTTGTCTACTTCCCCTAAAAGTGACAATTGTCCTCGGAGTTTATTATTTCGGTTTCTATTTTTTCTTTCCAGACTGGCATTTTTCTTTTTCGTTTCTGTTGTATTTTTACTTTTTCACCTATTGTTTCTGCGATAAGATGATTAATTTCTGCCAGGTTCATTGGTTGTTCCATTTCATCCCTTATTTTTCTAATTGCTTGGTTAGCAAGGTTGATGGTTTCCTTGACTTAACGGTTCTTTCTTACTTTTGGAATTGTCGGCCTTTCTTCGAAAGACATTTACTTTACATTCTCCCATTTATATCAGATGTTTTTTGTCATCTCTGTTTGTCTCATATTTGTCATTATCTTACTCTATTTGCTTGTATACCTCAGAGGGATTATTACAACTGGTTTCTATCTATTCCTCTACATGTGTCTCCTCTGGGTTGTTGGAATTCAGCCCTCAATGTTAATTGGTAGGATTTCCGTATATATATATATATATATATATATATATATATATATATATATATAAAGTGAACATTGAAGTCAACACTCAGACGCGACAAGCTGTTTCATGCTAGACGCAATCGTCAGGTAGTCAACATTTAGAGGCGACAAGCTGTTTCATGCTAGACGCAATCGTCAGGTACTCTGACAATTGCGTCTAGCATGAAACAGCTTGTCGCGTCTGAATGTATCATATATAAAGTGTGTATAATATAGAATTTTTACGTCTATTTATTTTAATAATAACCCTTTCTAGCTTCTTGATATTAATGTGAAATGCATCAAGGAAGGTGCCATAGTTTTTGTTAACCCAAGTACTTTCGATCTCCTCGGAGGTCGTCCTCAGGAGTGATTCGCAAAGTCAAACTTATTGTAAGTGTGATCGTTGTAATGGTGATTTTTTAAAAAACACGCATGAACACGCTCTGTTATAATTATTTTAAAATTTATCCGTTTTAGACAGTTTTCGCAACTTTCGACTCAGTTGTTTTATGGCAAAATTAAAATTGGTAAACTTTTCGAAATTCATTTTGGTTAAACAATAGTGTCAAGGTATTGTTCAAGAAAACTTGGTTTTATAGAATTGTTTCTGCCTAAATATAGCATATATAAAAGTGGACAGTGATGTCAATACAGAGTGGCGACAGTCTGCTTTATGGTTGAATGCAATCTTCAGGCCGGGAGATTTGCATACGGTCTATCCCTGAGATGTTGAGCAGTTTTGCCCATAAATACCCACAGCATACTGTAAAACTGTTTTTATCATATATATATATATATATATATATATATATATATATATATATATATATATATATACTGTGGCTTTGGCCGCACGCAGTAAAGCAGGCCTTGCTGTCAAGTCAACTCACGGAAGTATGAGGCATTTGATCCTCAACCACTCGTGCAAAATGGCTGAACCATATGTTTCATCTGTCGAAAAGTTTGCAAAACACCTGAGGACCCTGGAAGACACATGAATGTCCATAAAAGTGGAGCACCTCTTTACCTTTCTGAACATTATTAATTGTTATTATTATGTCTTTATTTTATCGACCCCTCATTTATCGTCCGCGACGAGCGAATCTATCATATTTAAACAAGTTTTGTCAAACAGCATCGACCGCTCGAGTGGGTGAGGATCAAATGCCACATGTTTCGGTGAGTCGACATCAAGGTCTGCTTTACTGCATGCGATAAATCCACAGTGGCAGGTAAAGCTAGCATTAAGGCTGCAAACTTGTTTTAATATTTGCACGCTGTTGATCTCGATGTTCAAATCGACCTTGCTGAATATTTTGTATAGATAAGAATCGGGACAAACGACAGCTTCTTCGCTAAAAGTGGTCATTGTGCTTAACACCAAGCAGCGACAGTCAGTGTCATGCTTTAATGCAATCTTTAGGCCATGTGTACTGTGTCAACAACAAATAATAAAGTAATCAATAGTAAGCTGCATTCGGATCCACAATTAATTAAACACAGTTGCACTTAGAATAATTTGAAACATAACTATTACCTCCTACCTAATAACCGTTAGAATAATACTATAATATACATAATACTATAATATACATAACATAATACTATATACATATACTATAATACATATACATAATACATATACATAATACTATAATATACATAATGCACTATTGCCCAACATATATAAATAGTCGAGTCAAAATATAACAAACCTACCCTAAAGATTGCGTTTAAGCATGGAACATGTTGTCGCATGTAGACCTCAATGTCCACTTTTATATAGAAAAAACTATATTTTTAACACACACACACACACACACACACGCACACACACACACACACACACACACACACACACACACACATATATATATATATATATATATATATATATATATATATATATGTTGTGGATTCCGTGAATGGAATCCCGCACAAATAAATAAACAACGCCAGTAATTGAGATAGAAAAATAAGTGTATTAAACGTGAGAATACAGACTTGAAGTGAAGATTAGGAGTACAGGAATGCGGGTTATTAGAAAGTATATGTACAAGTCTCTGTAAGTAAAGCCGTAATCATCTCTCTCTCTCTGGACTCTTGTATAACTCTCTGCGAACACCCTGTATCTGTCTCCGTATCTCTCAACCTGTCTCAACGTATCTCAACGTATCTTCACGTATCTCAACGTCAGGTATTCTCTCTGTCAGTATAAGTATACTTTGGACGTGTCCATCTTATGTAAAAAGGGGAGAGCCTCACAACAATATATATATATATATATATATATATATATATATATATATATATATATATATATATATATACCGGGTAACAGCAAAATTGTCCAATTGTTAGATTAAGATTTGAAACGTTGTGTCTTAGAAATGATTAAACATATCTTACTGGAATTTTCCACTATTGGACTCTATATTAAGCAATAAGAATGTATAATTACTCTCTAAGCTTAACAGAAGAATCTTGATGAAATCGATTATAAACGAAAATGAAATGCTCATCATTAATTAATCATAGCTAAGGACCGGAAGCTCATGAAGAATTGAAATAAAATAAAGTTTATATATATATATATATATATATATATATATATATATATATATATATATATATATTTCGGGATGATTTTCCAACCTATTCAAGATGATCTTCGCCTTCTTTAATCATCTAACTTTCTATCTTGGAGTAACAAGGTGCGTCATAGGTTTTACGAACGATTTCCTTTTAAAGTCTTTTTTCACCGCTCTTTAGATTGTCATAGCTGAATGTTCTCTCTGACGTGCCAAAACTTTTATGAATTGAGTTGGATCTTTTCTAATTGATCTGTTTAACTCTAAGCTGAAATGATGATGATTCTTTTTTGTGTTGTGACCTCCTGATCCAGTTTTCCTCTTTACTATTCCCTCTTTTTTTAACTTTTCACCGTTCTCTTGATGGTTCTTGAATGGACTTTGAATATGGAAGCTGAATGTTGGTACCATTACTGAGGGCCTGAATGATATTTTTCCTCCCTCCATTGCTCAATTGGGGAGACAGTGGGGCTGCTACAAAACGATTTTAACTTGTTCTCTTTCTAGATGAATAACTCAAAAAATGTTTTGCAATGATTCTTGCGACAAATGGCGTCAAGATGGCTAAACGTCTTATCTAAAAACCTGGGGAAAAGAAACCCAATTAGTTTAGTGGATTTTTTTTATATTAAACATTTTGTGGAATGGACAATTATGCTGTTACACGATTTAGACAATTTTGCAGTTACACACATTAGATATATATATATATATATAGGGTGACCCCAAAAGACGGGAATTTTTGAAGTGCGTATTGCCAGACATGAGCAAGTGGCAACACTGCGAGACAGTGACCTTGAGCATGTGAACATTTCGCCATTTAGAATTCAAGATAAAATTCACAGTATCCCAGCTGAGTTGTTGCCGCACTCAATGGGGATTCTCAACAGCAGATTTCAAGAATGCATTCGTACAGGAGGACGCCAACTACAGGACGTAATTAAAAAAAAATGAAAATTCCATCACTGTTTCTTAAATGGCATGTTTTAAGGTTTCAATTACTATGAATAAAATATTTTTCTTCCATCACTCTTGGTTTTATTGGATTGTTAAAAAGTTCCCGTTTTTTTTGGTCATCCTGTATTTGAACAATGATTTGATATTACACGATTTTATTGAAGCCTTCAACAGTACCGATGAAAGCATCTTAATACTAAAGGCAAATATCTAAGAAAACTCTTGGCTAACGCTTTGTCAGAGATAAATCGATGGCGAAAAGAAGTTTTTAAAAAAAATTAATCCTAACAAGAACAGCGAAATATTAGGTTGGTGCAAAAATAATGACGTAACAATGTCGTTTTTTGACGTATTTTTAACGTCAAAAAACGACATTGTTACGTCATTATTTTTGCACCAACCTTATACATATTTAGGGGACTAATAGGAGAACAAAAGGGCGCGCGATTAAGAGATGAAAATCGCTTCTAACAAATTTAGAATCTAATTTAATTTGTAAAAAGAAAAATTAGGCTTTTCTAGTTCATTGTTATAATTCGTTCTAGTATTGATGTGAGTTTCCTTCCTAACTTTTTGTCTGAAGTAATGTGGAATGCCAACATCTTATGTTATTGTTTTCTGCTTCATTTACATATGCTATCCATTTTAGTTGTTACTCCTGCTGCAAGTCTTCATGTAATATGGTTTCCTTTATTTCTTTGTGGTTTTATAGTTCCAATCTACGAGATCTGACGAAAGGCAGTCGTTTGGGTTAAATGATTAAAAAAAGCGTATTGAAATATTGAGAAGACCGGCTGTCACTTGATCTCCAGTAGAAAATAAAAGTTTTATTATTGTGTGAAAATTCCGTAATAATAATATTAATAATAACAATAATGTCTTTGTGATTGTTATTTGTATGTTTTATTTGATTGTATCATCATTGCAATTCAGCAGATTTACAGAAACATATCTTAACTGGCGGCAAAAGAGATAAACATTCTGGCAATTCAAAAAAAATTTGGAACTCTGAATAAAACGAAATAAAATCTAAACTGAAGAATGCGATCAGCAAACAAAAGAAAAGTCGCCATATTGCATATATTTATGCCTTTTACAATGTCTGGTGAATTTCTTTGAAGGACTTATATCATTAAGAAAATAATCATAATTCCATATTCTTCATAAATGGTATTAGATATTGACATGAGACAATCTTGTTTGGCAATATTATGACATTACCGATTTTAATTGAATTAAAATGAATAAAACCGGGAAAATATCTTCGTATCTCGCTTTCGAAGATAGGGCTTCGCATGTGAGGAAAAGGCCTATTTTATTCAACTTACACCAACAAGATAATCCAAAAAGCCAGGAATATATGGGGATTCTGGAATTTTTACTCTCTTTTCTTTCATACTCCTTTTCCACGCGAATACACGACATAGACCATTTCGATATCTACCTCATTGTTCAATTCTTTTCATTGTCGCCTTTCGAATTTACTTTTCTTTTTGCATATTTTCAAAAAAATGAAACGGGATTCATCAAATTGTCTTTTTCTCCAAATTTTATTCAGATCAAAACAAGTAATTACAATATTTGAATTAGACTTCAGTGTTTAGATAATTTATTTTCTTTTTTGTTTGGTCGAAAAGGAATGCACTCTTTTTTTTCTTTCTCTCCTTTATACAATCGTTTTATGTGTCTCTTGATAAAACCGGACCGTTTATTACATATACCAACTGTTTTCTTTTTTTTTTTTTTTTAATATTTCTCAATTATTTGATGTCTCTCCAAAGAGATCTATCTATCTATCTATCTATCTATCTATCTATCTATCTATCTATCTATCTATCTATGTTATTTCATAGCTGAATGAATCTATCTATCTATCTATCTATCTATCTATCTATCTATGCTATTTCATAGCTGAATCTATCTATGTGTATTATTTCATAGCTGAATCTATCTATCTATCTATCTATCTATCTATCTATCTATCTATCTATCTATCTATGTTATTTCATAGCTGAATCTATCTATGTGTATTATTTCATAGCTGCATCTATCTATCTATCTATCTATCTATCTATCTATCTATCTATCTATCTATCTCCTTTCATAACTGAGTTTATCTAATTATCTATGTCATTTCATAGATCTATCTATCTATCTATCTATCTATCTATCTATCTATCTATCTCCTTTCATAACTGAGTTTATCTAATTATCTATGTCATTTCATAGATCTATCTATCTATCTATCTATCTATCTATCTATCTATCTATCTATCTATCTATCTAGACTGTACAATACCCGGTTAAGGCAGTGGAGAACTTTCAGAGGGGGATTAACAGGCGATAACTGATAACTGACATCCATTAAACATGGGACGTGGAACTAGAACAGTCTACTCCAGTGAGTGAAATAAAGTGTTCAGTTCGACATTCCAACCTCCCGAAGAAGGCCAGAGCGTACAACGGCCGAAACGTTGTAATAAATATAGCGACAAAGATGAGGACAATAGTCCGAATAATCTAAATAGTGTATTTTTACCTTATCAAACTGATCGAACATAGTATTGTGACATCAGCGTTGTTGATAACTGATGCCATCGGGAAGGGTCATTAATGAAAATGAAAACCGAAGTAGGATCAAGAATGGATACTTGAAAGTTGCACATGCATTAGTACAAAAGGAATTGGAAGAATGGCTGTTCAGGATTACTTTCATTTCACGATTAAATAGGAAAGATTGGATCAGTTAAAGAATTTATCCAGAGGCACTGTAACTTTTCATCAGACCAACATACCCTTTATGAAAATATTATGCTGAGTCAAAAATAATTTCCGTTTTTATTCGCCTTCAGTCCAAAGCTCGCCAATTCACCGTCTCCACACTCCATTGCAAAACATACACGCAACTCTGGTCCTTTTGGGCCGCCGAGGTAAGTGTCTGCTACAATTTAAAAAAAAAGTGAAGTTGATGTTTGTTAAAACAATGGAGACTATGTATCTGACTGATAAATGCGTTTTTTTTAATTTTCTAATTAGGCACAAACTGTGTGCAATGATCAAATACTTGTTAGGATGAAACATTTGTCAATACAATTGATTCCCCAAAACAGAAAAATACTTGTGACTTAAGCTAATAAAATGAAACCTAGTTTTGCATATTTTAATATTTGGAACTTATAAATTCATTTTTCAATTTACCCGATTTTTTAAAATAAAATCGTTTTAATATCTTTTTAATAACTCTATATTTCTGAGATGAAGTATTGAACTTATTTACAACATTTACATTATTCGAACTATCGTCCACATCTTTGTTGCCATATTTGCGATCTTTAGATCGTTGTACGCTCCGGCCTTATTCAGCATTTGTCTATATTTCTGAGATGAAATATTGAACTTATTTACAATATTTACATTGTTCGGACTATCGTCCTCGTCTTTGTTGCCATATTTATCACAACGTTTCGGCCGTTGTACGCTCTGACCTTCTTCGGGTGGTCGGAATGTCGAACTAAATACTTTACTTCGCTCTCTGAAGTATACTGTTCTAGTTCTACGTGCCGTGTCTAATGGATGTCAGTTATCAGTTATCTCCTGTTAATTCCCCTCACCAAGTTCTCCACTGCCTTAACCAGGTATTGAACTCAAAAGTCTCCGAAGAAGACCGGAGCGTACAACTGCCGAAACGTTGTGATAAATATGGCGACAAAGACGAGGGCAATAGTCCGAACAATGTAAATAGTGTAAATAATACCTCATCTCAGAAATATAGACAGATACTGAAAGGCCGAAACGTTGTAATAAATATGGCGACAAAGATGAGGACAATAGTCCGAACAATGTAAATAGTGTAACTAATACCTTATCTCAGAAATGTAGACAAAATCTTTTGTTGTTTTTCATTTTTATTCATGTTATCAAAACTTAAAAGAACACTTAACACGTTACAGGGCGCTGTAAAGGTAAGAATTCTACTAATATTACCACGGTTATAATAGTGTCTCTGGGATTCCGTTGATACTAGAATTCATTAATTTTGATGCCATGATTTTAGTTCATCCAGGAAATTGATGCTGATAAAGGCCATTGTGCCGGAGTGTTGCATAAGTGTCCACTCTCGACTAGAGGAGTGTGTGAAGGTAAACAATTTAAACATTTAAGGGATTGATATGTTTATTATTGACATGTCTATTACTGTAGTGATAATTGGAACGAAAATATTCTCCCACCTGATCGCAAACGGCAGCGTAAATGTTCCGCGTGGAAGATTTATCTTCTTGACCGGAAAAAGAAACATGGTCGCCCCCAGCAAGCTTATATTGCGAATGGTCACGTATCCTCACGCGGGCAGTCTCGTAAAGACACGGCAAGTTGATTCACTCATGCAAATGAAGGAAGGCAGAAAAGAACATAAAAAGCGCTGAACGCCGGCGTCTGGGCAGTGAGAGATTTGAAGGAGTCGACGAGGTTTTGCATCTGGCGGATGAAGAAAATATTGTATTTTGTTCAGAAACTTTGGTCAGACGTCGCTGATTGCAACAACACCAACAACTACAGATATGTCTATTATTGATATGTTCATTATTGATATGTTTGTTATTGATATGTTTATTATTGATATGTCTATTATTGACAAGTTATAGATACGTTTTGTGCGCACGTTTTGGTTTTCATTACTGTATACCTACTTTTGCAACCCAGCAAAAAAAAAAAAAAAAAAAAAAAAAAAGAACTAAATGCTATATCTATAATATTTTAAATGTGGTGTTTAAAATTTCCACAGTGATAATGCTGTGATAATACTCTGGATAAGTGATAAATGCTTTTGAATATCTTGCGTTTCACAAATGAAAACTCCGTTGTCTTGAAGCAAAGCTAGGCAAAGTTTTACAAAATTGTTTATTACCGTAATGTTTGATTTACGTTTTGACCAGCAGCTGGACAGCAATGATAAATGTGTGGTCCATAAGAACTGAAATAAAATTTAAAAAAATATACATTATCGAAACAGCTGATTGTAATGTTGTCAAGCACTTGACAAAAAAGGCATCTGCTTTTGACGGTGAAGTAAAAGAAATATGCAAAAATATCTCAAATAATCGGAATAACTTATCTTGTCAAACATTTGACAAATGAGGAGCAAATATTGCGAACCTGACGAAGGAAATTTAACGAAACGTCATCAAAACCGAAAATTATTGCAACATTACAGATTAATATGTTCAAGCTGTAAGAATAAATATTCTGTTTGTTTCTGATCCAAAGAAAAACGAACGAAATTCTGTGTTATATGAAAGTCTGAAAGATAAAGAAATAATTCCAGCGTTTCTGATGAAAAAAAAAAGAGGTAGACTTACATACAGGCAGTGGCGGCATCCGAAATATCCAGGAACCGGTTCTATAAAGGCAGGTAACCTTTAGGAATCTATTCTGCTTATTTTCTTTTCCATCTGAGAATGGAAACAAAATCAATTTATATAGTATTAAAAAGAATTAAACTACTTTGATAATTTAATAGAAAACATTTATTTATTAAGATATTACCAGATTAAAATTTTATCATATTCTGATCAGAAGTCTGAGGCATTGTGACTATGGCGTCATCAGCTGTGTCATGGTTTCTTAACCACATTTGAATTGCTGCAGTCATAAAGATTCAATGAAAGACCTATCAAATTTATGACGGGAAGATTTGCCGTATATTTGTATATGTGTGTGTGTGTGTGTCGAGCGGGGGTTCAAAATAGATAGAGGTTCAAAATGAGAAATCGGAAGGATCTTTGAATTCCATTTATATTCGATTATCCGCAAATATAGTAAAGGTATGAATCCATTTCTTCAAGCCCAACACATCCCGACGACCGCTCGCGGCTAAATAACATAGCCGACCTGTCTCTCGAGCCACGGTTGGCACTCAGTCTATAAGAAGGCCAACTCTAAATATAAAACCGTAATCATAGATTTAATTTGTCAGTAGCAGTCATACTCATCTCACGTGACTGACATCCTTCATGTGTGGATGTATGCAATAATTGCATCCCAAATTTCCAGGAACCGAAAGGCAGCAGTAAAAAGTAAGGAAATTAATAAAGAGAGGGGATAAAAGAAAGGGAAAGCAATAGTGAGACAGGAGAAGAAAAAAAGAATGTAAGGAAGAGAGAGAGAGAGAGAAAGTAGAAAGAAAGGAAAACAATTGATAGCGAGTAGAAAAGAAGGGAAAGCAATTGATAGAGAGTAGAAAAGAAGGGAAATGGATTGACAAAGGGTAGAAAAGATGGGAAAGCAATTGATAGAGAGTAGAAAAGAAAAGAAAGCACTTGCTAGAGAGGAGAAAAGAAGGGAAATCGATAGAAAAAGAGAAGAAAAGAAGGAAAACGTATTGATAGAGAGTAGAAAAGAAGGGAAACCGATTGACAAGCGTAGAAAAGAAGGGAAATCGATGGATAGTGAGTAGAAAAGAAGGGCAAACTATTGATAGATAGTAGAGAAGAAGGGAAAGTAATTGATAGAGAATAGAAAAGAAATCAATTGATAGAGAGTCGAAAAGAAGTGAAACCAATTGATAGTGAGTAGAAAAGAGGGTAACGCAATTGATAGAGAGTAGAAACGAAGGGAAAGCTATTGACAGAGAGTAGAAAAGAAGAGAAAGCAATTGATAGAGAGTAGAAAAGAAAGGAAAGTAATCTATAGAGTGTAGAAAAGAAGGAAAAGCAATTGATAGAGAGAAGAAAAGAATGGAAAGCAATTGATAGAGAGTAGAAAAGAAGGGAAAGCAATTGACAAAGAGTAGAAAAGAAGTGAAACCAATTGATAGAGAGTAGAAAATAAGGGAAAGCAATTTATAGAGAGTAGAAAATAATGGAAAGCAATTGATAGAGAGAATAAAAGAATGGAAAGCAATTTATGGAGAGTAGAAAATAATGGAAAGCAATTGATAGAGAGAAGAAAAGAAGGGAAATAATTGATACAGAGCAGAAAAGAAGGGAAAGCAATTGATAGAGAGAAGAAAAGAAGGGAAATAATTGATACAGAGCAGAAAAGACAGGAAAGCAATTGACAGTGGTTAGAAAAGAAAGGAAAGCAATTGATAGAGAGTGGAAAAGATGGGAAAGCAATTGATAGAGAGTAGAAAAGAAGGGAAAACTATTGATAGTCACTAGAAAAGAAGGGAAAGTAATTTAAAAAGAGTAGAAAAGAACGGAAAGAAATTGACAGACAGCAGAAAGGAAGGGAAAGCAATTGATAGAGACTAGAAATGAAGGGAAAGCAATTGATAGGGAGTAGAAAAGTGGGGAAAGCAATTGATAGAGAGTAGAAAAGTGGGGAAAGAAGGTGTCAGCGTGTAGAAGGAGAGCTGAAAATTATGAATAGAAAAAATAACCACGACAATGTACACGTGCATATGCACACGCATACACACCTATACATGCACACACACATAGACACACAGACAGATACACACACACACACACACCCTCACGCGCACTCAAACACACACACAACGCATAAAATATCAACCTAATACAAATAAAGGCGCATATTTTTGTTTTAACTCATAAAAATAAACAAAATGAGAATTTCAGCCGATAATTGCTGATGCTTTCTAATGAAGTCGCCGAACAATTACAAAAATATTATTTTACGAAACTCTGGAGTCGGTATGCTGAATATAACATCAATCATCAAAATGACAAATTTTATATTTTTAATAATCGTTTATATATATATATATATACATACATACATATATATATATATATATATATATATATATATATATATATATATATATATATATATATATATATATATATACCATAGTTATCCATGTATAATATGCCTTCATCTATAATACGCATCCCTGAAATTTTGCTGAATGTGTGGGAAAATGCTTCTACCCATGCATAATACGCACCCCTGGTTTGGTAATCAAACCTATAAATTGTACCTCTTCAATTTCATTACGGCCAGCGTGTCCTACTCTTATTTAAAAAAAAAATGGTTTTAAACATAGAATGATGTTATTCGAATTTAGTTTTATGATAATTCTTATTTTATTTTATACTTGTAAGTATTGTTAGGTACATATGATTATATTTGACATCATTATGGGGTCGCAATCGTCGAATGTTAGTTTCAAATTGTCGTATGTTTGTGGTGAGTATTCATTTCGCAACTGAAATCGATCTATGAAACGAAAATTTTTTAAAGATTTTTTTTGTAGCTGTGCATAATACGCATCCCTAATTTTGCTAATTATGTTTTAAAAACATAGGGAATTACGGTATATACGTACATACATACATACATACACACACACACACACATATATATATATATATATATCGATTGAGATGCATCAATTAAGTGGAAAATGCAATTAATATAACACAATTCTAGCGATGAACATAAGTAGATATAAAGAACAAAAGACAGAAAGAGTAAAAGAAACATAAATAATAGAATATAGATAGAAAGTGAAAAAGAGAGAGATAAACAGACAGACACAAGAGAAAACAATAGAGAAATAGTGAAAGAGAGACGTACATAGGAGTAAAACGAGAAGGATAGATAGATAGATAAATAGATAGATAGATAGATAGATAGAGAGAGAGAGAGAGAGAGAGAGAGAGAGAGATGAATATAAAATATGTTGAGGGAGCGAAGTAGAGGCATAGAAAGAAAGAGAGAGAAAGGTAAAAAGAAAAAGAGAAAAATATAGATATGAAGAAACAGATAGGATATAGAAAAAGATGGAAAGAGATATAAACACCCAGAGAGAAATGCAGGTAGATAACCAAATATAGTACGGATAGAAACAAGTGAGGCAGAGAAAGAGTAAGATGGAGAGATAGTAACCGTATCGTTATAGAAGTAGTGAATAGATTCAAGAGAGAGAGAGAGAGAGAGAGAGAGAGAGAGAGAGAGAGAGAGAGAGGGAGAGGGGGCGATATGATAGTAAACGATGTTGTAACCACAGATGTCGACCATTTTGTTAAATTTACCCCCCGAGAGTGCAATTTATTCATCCATTGTCTTTCGCTTTTCACATTTTTTAAAAAAACTTTTCTTTAACCATTCTCTTTTGATTCTTATTTACCATCGTTCTGGCATACTATTCTTATATATATATATATATATATATATATATATATATATATATATATATATATATATATATATATATATATATCCTTCATTAGTGTTTCTTTAAAGTTTTATTTCGTTTTTTCTTTCGTTCTAACTCTCTATTTCGTTTTTAATGAAAGTTGTTTCTCCTCGATTTTCTTTCGTCGTTTTTCTTTTTCTTTTCCTTTTTTTTTTTACTTACTTCTCCTCACCTTCTTTCTCCTTTTTCCCAATTTTCCTTTTTTTTTTATCGGTTTATTCTCTTTTCAAATATTTTCGCTGTAAAACTTTCCCGCTTGTCTATCTTATCTTCACCTTTTTTTTTTCCAACTCCTGCTGTTTCTTTTCAAACGTCGGCGTCTCTATCCCAGTTCTTTCTTTGCAGATATCCTTTCGACAATCTAAAATCCACGATCGTATTCAGCTTCCTCTCCGTTCTCTTTTTCCCTTGGATCATCTTTCTTTTCTTCCCCCTCCGAGCTGGAAAGCTATGGTGCCTATACTTAGAATGGTTTTAAATATTCTTTGCAAGATTTCCTTTCCATTTTCTGATCTTTTCTTGAAAAAATCCATTTGGGTGACATCATTTTTTCCATCGCATCAAACGTCATTATATTACTTGACTCCTTGATTTAAGGTCGCAAATGGAACATTTAACAGGAAAATCAATCAATGTAGACTGCGTTCATATATATATATATATATATATATATATATATATATATATATATATATATATAGTACATCTAAAATAAAAGAAATATCCTATATTCATATTAATATGCTTCTTCCGCATTAATATATATTTTTACATACAGTTTTAAATATACATAGGAATAGTTTGTATATGAATGTGCAATATGTAAGTATACAAAGAGGTGTTGAAAAGTTCTCGGCTTAACGGCAGAATTATTCTAGATAGTTTCTTTCACTTCAAGTAAGGCAATAAAGCCGCCAAGACACAAGGGTTACCGAGTATAAGCAATAAAAGAAGAGAAATCAAGAAGACAGTAGATAACGATTGACATTGCATTGAAATTTGACCGGGATGCACGATAAGTGCGTGAAAAGAATCTGTTAGCATAGAACTTACGGTTACATCTAGCCAATTCAACTGTAAAATTGTACCTAATCTAGTACTGTGCTTAAATTCGTAAATTCTAGACACCATAGGTCAAACTTCATCTGAACAATTACCATGGAAGTATTTATAGAAAAGACACAGAGAAGCTACGTTATTGGGAAGTGACTGAAGCTGAGATGCCAGGTCAGGACGAATAACATTACAGATTCTTCTTTGGATTTTATTATCTTTGAATATATAGCAGAAAAACCAAACCATATGTGGCAGAATTATTCAAATCATAGACAAATAATAATAATAATAATAATAATAATAATAATAATAATATTGCAGCTCAGGACCAACTCAGGATCCTATCACTGACACAGAATCAAGGATGAAGCTAACTCGAAATGCAGCATCTGCAAAAAGTATCATGAAATTGTCGACCATATTATCTCAGGGACTGGCAAAAAGTGAATATACCCACAGACATAATAAGTAGCGACTTATGTGCGTTGGAAGATATGCAAGAAGCACAAAATGGAAATCACTGGTATGTGCACCAAACAGATACAGTTACCCAAAATAACGGTGTAACTATCCTCTGGGATATGCCAATTCAAACTGACAGGGAATTAAAAGCCAACAGACCTGATATTATCATAAAAGACAAGAAATTCAGAAAGTCTATGCTTATTGACATAGCAGTACCATCTGAGAGAAACACCGCCATGAAAATTATCGAGAAATTGTCCAAATACATGGACCTGGAAATCGAGATTAACAGGGTGTGGGGAATGTAGACTGAGACTGTACCAGTAGTAATCGGAGCACTGGGCCTCGTGAGAAAAGGAATAGACAATTTTACTCACAATCTCCCAGATAACATCAACATATAAGTTTCTCAGAAGATCGCCATTTTAGGAACATCACATATACTAAGAAAAGTGCTATCAATTAAATGACAGTTGCTCTATAGGGCCAAGGACAATAGTTTGGACTCGACTCTAGAGGATAAAAAGCAGGAAACAATAATAATAATAATAATAATAATAATAATAATAATAATGACCACTAGATGCCGAGTAAGTCTGTATGATAGCTGTCTTTGTTGCGCCTGCTCAAGCACATTTGAATCAACATTCACAGAACCTACATGTGGATTATACAGCAAGTCTGCTGAGCGGGCCATAGTTTCGGAACAGAAACCTGTGTTGCGATGATTGTGGCTTTGCGTGAGCGCAACTCTTAACGAACTTTCTCAACCGGCCATAAATGTCTTCACAAGGGTTGGATCAACATGGGGATGTGGTTTTCAGGTGCTTTTCAATCGCACCGAACGCTGAAATTGCTTTCCCAAACCTATTGCTTTAACAAGTCACCTTCCTGACTAATCGACCATATTGAGATTATTGGCGCGTGGCCCTGTGGTTAGGACGTTCGTTTTAGACGTGTAAGATAAAAAGTACACGGAAACACACATAGACACACGCGAGCACACACACACACACACACACATATATATATATATATATTGATAAAAGTTTAGTTCAAATATATGCTATGGGTAAAAGTGCTCAGTATCAGATATATATATATATGCAAATATAAATGTAAATACATTGTGTCTATTAATTTTTTTACTGATCTTTTCCAGTTGTCAAATCAGTTTCTTGATGTTAAGATCAAATTCATTAAAGAAGTCACCGTATTTTTTTTTTTTAACCCAAGTTCCTTCGAGCTTTTCTAACATCATCTTCAGGGTTAAACTCTGAAGATAAACATATTGCAACGGTGATAATATCTGTATTCTGTTCTTATAGTGATTTTTAAAAACACGTTGTTATAGTTATTTAAGATTATTTTTTTTATTTCGGAATTTTTTTCTAGAATTTTAAGTTTTTTTGTAAAACAAGCGTCTCATTATTAAGGAACAGACCGGAAATTGATAGAAATGTGTGTATTTAGGCGGCATATCTTCATTCAAACAGCTTTCATTGAATAATATAGATATATTGAATAATATAGACATATTAAATAATATAGACATATTGAATAATATAGAAATATTGAATGATATAGACATATTGTGTCTACTTATTTGCATACTGATTCTTTCCAGTTGTCTAAACATTTTTTTGATGTTAAGATGAAATTTATTAAGAAAGGCGCCGTAGTTTTTAGTGTAGTTTTTTTATTTGTATTAATTCTCTCTCTCTCTCTCTCTCTCTCTATATATATATATATATATATATATATATAATCATTTATTCAAAAATTATAACATAAAAATGTTATAAAATCATTACAAAAATAACCATTTTGTTTCAACACTTCTGGTGTCTTCTCAAGTGATGATTTTGAATATAGAATAAAACCCTTTATTCTCTATTCAACACCATCACTATGTTATAATTTTCGAATAAATGATTATATTTGCTCTACTCTGTATTGAGCACTCTTTTAAGAATATTATTTGTTGGTTATTGGAATTTATTTCGTATACACCAATCCTATATATATATATATAGTTTCTGCCAAAAAATGTATACACGCTTCAAGAAAAACTTGTCTTTCGTAGTTTTACCTATGGTGGACCCTAAGAGATGTTACGTATCACAGGAAACCGACTCCATTTGCGGCCCTTAGAGAAGAAATTGAAAATGCATGCGCATCAATCCCACTAGACACTCTGACCAACGTTGCCCAAGCAGTATTTCACCGTACTAATAAATGTTTGGAAGATAAAGGCCACCATTTTGAGCATCTCTCGATATAATAAAATAAAGGAATCAAGGAGAGCCTACGTGTTGAAGTATTTAAAAATAGACAGGTAGATGCAGGTCCGTTATATAATAGCCAAAAATATTGACATAGGTCCGGTTTAACCTAGAGTCAAAAAGTTAAATAGGAGCCTAATTTACACTTGATCCAGCAAGGTAGAGAGAGGTCCGTTTTATAATAGTCAAAAAAGTAGACATAGGTCCATTTTAATCTAGAAACAAAATATTAAATAGAGGCCTAAGTTAGACTTGGTCCGGTTTTGTCGACAGTCAAAATGTCAACATTAGTCTATTTTGCCCTCTAGTCAAAAAGGTAGACAAAATGTTCTAACTTAACCTAGATTCAAAATGGTAGACATAGGTCAGGTTTATATTTATATGAAGAGGTCGACCTGGGCCATATTTACACTTAAGTAAAAAACAAACAAAAAAACATTGATATAGTTCTAGTTTACACGAGGGACAAAAAGGAAAGCATTGATCAGATTATGGCCAATTTTTTGGGTGGGGTCGTTAGAGATATTCACTCTTTTCAAAAGTTCAAAGCTACCATAAGCTACAAACGATGCAAATCATTCCTGTCCGAATTTCTTGGATTGACGAGTAACCCAGATATAAGAGACCCGGATATAAAAGAAACCCGGATATAAGAGATATTTTATCTGGTCCCAAATTAGAGCCATAGTTACCTAAACAAAATTGACCAAACCCGGATATAAGAGACTTCTTATCGGGTCCGACAACTCTCTTATATCCGGGTTACACTGTATTTGTATTCAAACTAATAAAACCTTATTTTTGTTTCTACTATCAACACATTTCGGTCGTTGCCCTTTGAAGCTTTTCTTCAGCTTTTCGATTTGAGCGACCTTCAGAGAATTTCGAACTGGATTGATTTAATCTACAGTGTATGTGGGGGGGGGAGGAGGGAGGTAGATTATCTCGTTTCGCTATCCATGTCTAGTACTCCGCTCGTCCGGTTTCCACCGAATACTATCCAGCTCAGGGATTGAACTCACATGTCACCAACCTTCTGAAGCAACGCTTTAACTCTGTTGTACCCTGGTACAATTCTGCACTTAGAATTTGAAGCCTTAAACTTAATGTTCACCTTTCCTGCCTGATGCTAACTGACCTACTTCTGCTGCTGTCATACTTGACTGCATTGGCCGCCGCTTCTGTTTCTTACTGCTCTTGCTACTACCGAAACATAACATTTCCTTTCTTTATTTATTAATGATTAACACATTTTTATTTCTATTTTAGTCCGTCTGAGGAATTCCTTATAACCTAGAAGCCTTCATTGGTCTAGTGTTCTTCTCTATCTTTTATTTTTACTTTATTTTTTTTAAAGTTCATCCTGTACAAGGCCCGAGGGTCACTCGAGGTAGAGGGTTACGTTAAGAGGTAATTTATACGTATATAGAAGGGGAAGATAAAGGCTAACTCTAGACTTGAACAGGTTAAGATCGTATTACTCGGGGAAATATCCTCGTGGGAGTCGGTTTCACAGAGTAGTGCTTCGCTGAAAGAAGTAGTTCGAATGCAGCTTACATCTCGATGATGGAATACGGGGGGAATTTGGGTTGTTTGCTACAATATAACGGGTCCTAGTGGTGAAGGTTTGACCTGGCGGAACCAAAGAATGTACTTGGTCTAAGCGCTTTCCGTGAAAGTAGCGATAGAGCAGTGAGATGCTCGCCACATCCCTCCTGTGGGAGTGAGGCTGGAGGGTTGAAAAATGATTCGTAACCCACAAAGCTTCGGAGACGCTTTTGAACTTTATGAAGACAGGTAAGTGATAACTGGACAGCTTCCTCCCAAATATGACGACAGTGCTACATTTTCAGCTTTATCTTGTAAATGATAGAGGATAGCTTTAGAAGTCAGGTACTTACTGGCGCGATACTGGGGCCAACCATTTTACCCGCATCTTTAGCGATGGATCGTATGTACGAGTACCATTTGAGGTCAAGTGTGATTTTGAGGCCCAGTATTCTCTCAAAACATAGTGCCTCCTCGAAGTGACACCCGTTCATTGTGACTAGCGGTAGTACGTTGCCCGAATGACGGTGATAGAATGTTAGTAGTTTGGGTTTCGACGCATTGAATTTGACTAGACAGTTTTTCCTCACTTGCAAGTTCGTGCTAGATCAAAAGAGAGGTCAGTTGCTAATCTTTGATCGTCAATAATTTTGGAAGTGCGCCCCTATATTGTCGTATCATCGTCATAGATGTTTACAAATGATCTGTATATATTCTTAGACAGGTCTCTATCTATAAAAGGCAGGATGTGTGTGTGTATGTGTGTGTGTGTGTGTGTGTGTGTGTGTGTGTGTGTAACGAATGCACGGCCGCAATTTTCGACAGATTTGCACCAAAATTTACATGCACATGCTCCAAGTTAGCGGGAAGACCAAGACCGACTTTGCATTTCCCAACTCCGATCGATAGTGGAAATAATGGATTTTTCCATGCTTCTACGGCAGCTTTCATGTAGTTTGCAGCCATTTTGTACTGGCCAGAGTGAGAGCCAATAGTTGGCTGCCACGAATAGGCAGGAAGATTCTAATGGCCAGCTGACTGACACGAATATTAACTAGCATGCTAGCATGCAAAAAAATCGAAAAGTCGATGAGACGGGTAACCATTACAAAGCGGATAAGACGGGTAACCATTACAAAGTCGGTGAGACGGATAACCATTAAAAGTCGATGAGACGGATAAACATTACAAAGTCAATGAGACGGGTAACCATTACAAAGTCGATGAGACGGGTAACCATTACAAAGTCGATGGGACGAGTAACCATTACAAATTCGATGAGACGGGTAACCATTACAAAGTCGATGAGACGGATAACCATTACAAAGTCTATGAGACGGATAACCATTACAAAGTCGATGAGACGGATAACCATTACAAAGTCGATGAGACGGGTAACCATTACAAAACAAATAAGAATGAGGCACGTGAATTAGTTGGAATTTTATTATTATGGCAACTTAGATTTATTTTCGACACCAAGGGCACTGGACTCTGAAGCGATGACAGTGTCATCATTCTCCTTCGTAAAACTAGCCCACGAAATATAGAGCAATTGAGAAAGGAAGTAATAATTTTTTTAAGATCCCGAAGTAAATATTACCGCTACCATCAATGCTAAAGTGTTCAACTTTCTCGATGTAAGCTTAGACGTGAATAATGGTTATAATAAAAATACACAAAGAATCTATATAACCATAGATACGTCAGTAGAGAATCAAACCCCCAGCAGAACATTCAAGATAATTTACATAAATCAGTCCAAGTTAGATTATCTCTCAACTTCAGTAATAAGGAAATATTTGATAATAATAAAATTAAATATATAAAGGCTTTAGAACTAAGTCATCATAAAGTAAGATTTCAAGGATCTTGAAATAAATAAAGTAAAAATAAGCAGAAGCATCGAAACCGCAACATGACATGATTTAATCCACGTTTAACCCTAATGTCAAAACTAATATAGGAAGAATTTTTACTAAGTTTAATTCATAAACATTTAACCATTTGCCAACACTAAAAAGGATTTTTAACAAAAACAATATTAAGATCACCTATAACTGCGTGAATAACAGACACATCCATTTCCCATTAATTATTATATTAAATAAACATATTTGCAACCAAGACAATGTAAATTCTAAAAGTAAATGAAACTACCGGAAATATACGATCTATGCCTTAAACAATAATATTATATACCGAGCGAACATACATTCTGGTAGCGATGTTAAATTTTATTTTGTTTCCACGGAAAATCTTTGGAAATTTCGTTTTTACCATCATTGAATGACCTTAAGTAATTTAAAATACAAAAACAGCACTATTCTCTCAAAATAATTCTGACAATTAAAAGTGAGGGAATCTCACCATCAATCAACTGGGAAATTATATCTAGAGGTAGAGCTAACAGTAAAGGAAATAAATGCAATTTTGTTTAATTGAAAAACTAGTTATCTTAAAACACTTAAATAATCCTAACTTATTAAACAAGAGAAATGAATTTATGATTACATGTAGCCATAAAAATAAATATCTTTAATACGTTGATCCAGATTATTTTTTTATAATTTTTAAAGTAAATTACTATTTATTTATTTTGAATTTAATTTATGTTTTTGTTTAAATAAGAATAATTAATTTCGCTTTAATTATTCTTTTTAAATTAAAAAAAATTAAAATATGAATATTCACCACTCAAAAATATATTTTTTTAATTTTCTTTTTTACATACATACGGCTGTGATACATGTGTCTGGCATAACCTTATCAGACTCGGTGTCGTGAAGGGAACATTGGGTTTCGCATATTTGTACTTCGGCCTCACCTTATTGGTGTGCAGTTTTCTCACTCAGTAATAATAATAATAATAATAATAATAATAATAAGAAGAAGAAGAAGAAGAAGAAGAACAGAAGAAAACCGTAAAATGTTTAAAAAAGATAAGAAAAGCAATTTCTAATAACAACAAATCTGAAAATATTACAAACAGCATATTGATAAATGATCTCAGGCGTTGATGTGAATAATAATAATAATAATAATAATAATAATGATAATAATAATAATAATAATAATAATAATAATAATAATAATAATAATAATAATTATTATTATTATTATTATTTCTTATTGACATAGCAGTCCTTGCAGATTGTAATGTATATTTGAAGTTTTTCAGAAAACTGTCAAAATGCAAGGATCTTGAAGCGGATATCTAAAAAATGTGGCCCATTACAACATCAATAATTCCAGTTGTAGTTGAAGCCCTCGGATTGATTGGAAAATATTCCGATGGACTCATTGAAGGGATTCCTGGTTGTCCATGCCTTAAAGAAATACAAAGAAATACAAGTCTAGCTCAACACATTACGAAGAGCTTTAGCTATGTAAAATCTTAGATTTTTTTTCTTACAAAAATGATGAGTGCAAAATGTCATGAAGCCATTTTTGAGATTAGGTCACTGCTTGGGACTTGGAAGAAAATGTGTATACGACAGAAACCAAAGGGAATAATAATAATAATAATAATAATAATAATAATAATAATAATAATAATAATAATAATAATAATAAGAAGAAGAAGAAGAAGAAGAAGCAAAAGAAGAAGTGAAAAAAAGGAATGGACAATTTTTGGACAATTTTACTAACTGTCCCAGGTAATATCAACATACAAGTTGCTCAGAAGATTGTTCTACTAGGAGCATCCCATATACTCAGCAAAGTGCTATCAATTAAATGACAATTTGCTTATAAGGACCTAAGGACCATAGTTTGAACCTGTCTCTAGACGATACAAAGCAGGAAACATAACATGCACAAATAATAATAATAATAATAATAATAATAATAATAATAATAATAATAATAATAATAATAATGTCGCAATAATGGCGGATCAGCAGAATCAATTAAAAACATTCATGACGAATCAGCAGAAGTAGAAAACAATTATGAAGAATCTGATTTGAGACTAAAGCGAATCTCGTCGGATTCATTTGAAAAAAGAAAAGAGAAACTCAATAAAAGGAAACGAAGTAAATCAAAGCAAAATGGAAGTAATAATTGACAAAAAAGATCAATCAGTTCGATCCCTGAAAAGGATGGGAAAAGATTAAAAATTCAAATAGACAGAAATAAACCACTACAACAGATTCACTTTGACAAACGAAATCACTTAATACATTCAACGTAACTTAATATATAAAAAGGAAATCATTTAATATATAAAAAGGAAATCATTTAATATATAAAACGGAAATTTATTTATTCAACTTAAAAAATTTAATATATTCAACGGATATGATTTAATTTATTCAATTTAAACCGTTTAATATATACAATGGGCATCATTTAATTTATTCAATTTAAATCGTTTGATATATTCAACGGACATCATTTAATTCAATTTAAATCGTTTGATATATTCAACAGACATCATTTTATTTATTCAATTTAAACCGTTTAATATATTCAACGGACATCATTTAATTCAATTAAAATCGTTTGATATATTCAACGGACATCATTTTATTTATTCAATTTAAACCGTTTAATATATTCAACGGACATCATTTAATTCAATTTAAATCGTTTGATATATTCAACGGACATCATTTTATTTATTCAATTTAAACCGTTTAATATATTCAACGGACATCATTTAATTCAATTTAAATCGTTTGATATATTCAACGGACATCATTTAATTTATTCAATTTAAACCGTTTAATATATTCAACGGACATCATTTAATTCAATTTAAATCGTTTGATATATTCAACGGACATCATTTTATTTATTCAATTTAAACAGTTTAATATATTCAATGGACATCATTTAATTTATTCAACTTAAATCATTTAATATATTCAACGGACATCATTTTATTTATTCAATTTAAATCGTTTAATATATTCAACGGACATCATTTAATTGAATTTAAACCGTTTAATATATTCAACGGACATCATTTAATTCAATTTAAATCGTTTGATATATTCAACGGACATCATTTTATTTATCCAATTTAGACCGTTTAATATATTCAATGGACATCATTTAATTTATTCAACTTAAATCATTTAATATATTCAACGGACATCATTTAATTTATTCAATTTAAATCGTTTAATATATTCAACGGACATCATCTAATTTATTCAATTTAAGTCGTTTAATATATTTAATGGACATCATTTAATTTATTCAACTTAAATAGTTTAATATATTTAACGGACATCATTTAATATATTTTAATGACGTATTGTTATTCATTTTAATGTCAGCATGAGACACAATTCTCTTAGGTGTGACATTGCATTTTATTTCACTTTGAACTTCGTTAATTACTGTCGGTCATTGGGCGTGTACACAGTACAGTTTCCTCATCCAAACGAGGGCCTCACATCGTGTGCGATTTCTGAGATGGAGTGTCCTCTTTGTCTTCTGATATATATATATATATATATATATATATATATATATATATATATATATATATATATATATATATATATATATATATATATATATATATATATATATATATATATATATATATATTGCGAGACTCTTCGCAAGCCGAATTGAGTCACTGTCGGTCACTGGGCGTGTTTCCTAAAAAATACGCTAAAAATCCACCTTCGTCCCGACCGTGCGCCGACAGCTTAGCGGTAGAATATCCGCCTGATACCAATTCAGTCGGGTTTCGATCCTAGCTAGAGGCAACCGGATGTCTAGCCGCACTGATGAGCTGTGATACAGCGAAACAGTCTGTCTGTGGATGACATTATATATATATATATATATATATATATCTGCCATACCCTTCTTTCTCACGTTTACTACCCAAGCGCACCTGAACTGATCACTGTCAGGTATTCCACTGACATCGGGTGAATCGCGGATCTAACCCCCACAGAAGGTCATCCTTCAGGTCTGCCCTGCAACTGGGTTTCCTGAATGACACTGAATGAACAGTATATTCTGTAGGATCTGTGTGGACGCACATTTTTTATTTTATTGTTTACTCAATACAAGGCCCATGAGTAACTCAATGTAGTGTATTGTTGTATGAACGTAATAGAAAAGACAGGAAATTAAGTTCATGGGACAATGTAGGAAATATAACGATTAGCCTGAGACGTGAAGAGGTGAAGATGGTAGAGATTGGGAAAACATACTGCTGGAAATCTGTTCCACAAAGCAGCAGTTCTTGGGAAGAAACTGTTCGAGAGGAACTTCCTTCTTACTAATGGAATACAAAAGCAGTGGGGATGATTTCGCGTAGAAATTCTCGCAATATTTGCCTTGTTTGATTCGAAGCATAGGCAGGGCTATTGTTGTGATGGAAAAGGACTCTAAAGTGAAACTTTTGAAGGTGCTTTTTTTTATAGATTTTAGCTACTTTTTCTCAAATCACTTTCGTAAAAAGCGTCTATTGATGCTTTTCCTTCTCTAAAAAGCCATCTAACAAAATGTCCTCAGCATCACTGAAAACAATCCTCGTAACCTTTTCTCCTGGATGAATTGCATTTGCTTTGACTTGATCCTTCCACCCTTGGATAATCATTGTTTTCACTGGGCTTTGTCTTCTGGGTCGGACTGGCAAAGTTTCAAATCCAATTACAATTTGCCTCAGATAGTCTTCAAGATTTTGATCTTATTTGTGCACGGTCGGACTTTCACCTGCTGAAGCCCTAAATTATATGAAATTTGAATCCCTTCTCTAAATGAATCCAGGTAAAAAAAAAGGATAGATAATACACACACACACACACACACACACACACACACACACACACACACACACACACACACACATATATATATATAATTTCTGAGGATTTAGTGTTAAAGAATAAAACTAATGAGAAAATAAAATATATAACATCAGGTAGTCTCCTTCCTGATTAATTGACTATGGTGAGATTCGAGTGGTTAGAACGTTCGCTATATATATATATATATATATATATATATATATATATATATATATATATATATATATATTGTGTGTGTATTTAGGCAGCATTTTTTCATTGATGCATGTTTCATTAAATAATATAGACAAGTTTTGTCTATTTATTTTATGTAAATTCCTTCCATATCGTCTGATAAGCTTAATAACATTATCATTGAAAAACGAAAGAAAATCACCATATTGATACATGTTTTTTTAATCCTATCTAAGCTTTCGGCTTACATAAGCCTTCATCAGAGATGACAAGTACATTACAATAAATTAAACAATACGCGGAAATAGCAACAATTTTGTTTGCATGGAAGATTTCCAAGAAACGACAAATTCGTGCATACGAGACGCTGGAAGCGAAAATCGCACCGCGTCCCATGACATCACACATGAAAACGAGAAGTGTTAAATATGGGAAGTATGTCCTCAGCATCACTGAAAACTATCCTCGTAACCTTTTCTCCTGGATGAATTGCATTTGCTTTGACTTGATCCTTCCACCCTTGGATAATCATTGTTTTCACTGAGCTTTGTCTTCTGGGTCGGACTGGCAAAGTTTCAAATCCAATTACAATGCTCTTCAGAAAGTCTTCAAGATTTTGATCTTATTTGTGCACGGTCGGACTTTCACCTGCTGAAGCCCTAAATTATATGAAATTTGAATCCCTTCTCTAAATGAATCCAGGTAAAAAAAAGAAGCTACCTATTTGCTTAAAGTTCCCATTGAAAGCTGAGCTTTTCTCAGTTGTTGATCTGAGTGCAAGAGGTTTGACACCTAACGAGTAGAAAGTGTGCTCAAATTTCAGATCAAATTTTTTGGGTGGCTAAACCAACTGAGATGCCTATGATGTTAATCATTATTTTGGCTGTTCGATCATTTAAACTTCAAAAAAGCCTTGAAGAACCAGAATTTTCTTTCTTATGAACTAACGTTAAGGGTCTGCCGATTCATTCGTTATCTTCAAATTGAAGAGGGGTTTAATCTAATCTTTAATTTTAATCTCTTTCATTTCGTACAACGCTTAAGTTCATAGAGTCTTGGCATCATAGAGGAGGCTCATAATACAAATTATCATGAAAGTATTTATAGAAAAGTCACATCATGGCAGGAAAGCGATCGAAGCCGAGATGCCAGGTCAGACCCAATAATGTTGCATATTCTTCTTTGTATTTTATCAAGGATCTCTAACTATATATCAAGAGGATTAGACCATATGTGGTAGCGTTATTCAAAGTATGGACGAATAGTAGACTTATAAATGTGTTCTTACACATTTATAAGTCAACGAATCTGCATCATTATTGGGCCTGACCAAGGTTCAGACGAGAAAAATGTTCGACACAGAAAAGCAAATTAGATTATTAGGAAAAGATCACCTGATCATAGGATATTTAAAATATTTATTTATTCCCCCGGGACAATTTTTTCTTTACTTTTGTGTCCACGTCATTTCATGATAGTTTAGCTGAAATAATTAACATTTCTTTGACCTGACTCATATTAAAACATCTTTTATAAGTTTGACTCAGTTTCCTTTCTGCATACGAATTGCAGATGATTTGCTTGGCGAAATGAGAATTGCTTTGTCAATGTTTATTTCTAAACAAAACAAATACTAAAACTAAAAGAGTATTAAGTTGTACTGAGGCCATAAAAATAGATATAAAAATACACAAGGACATTTTTATGAGAACAAAAGTAATTATTAAGTCGGAAAAACAAATGAAAATTCCTATTCTTATTCAGGTTTTATTCTTAAAATTTCACACGATATCGGATTACGTTATTGATATATTCATTATGAAAAAGTCATGAAGAATAATTTTTCCCGCCAAGCGATCTGGAGCCTATAGTCACTTATTTAAGTAAGAATTTTCTAACCCTTTTTAGTGAGAATCCAACTGCCAAACGAATCCACGACAGTTGAAACCATGCGCCAACTTTCTCACTCACACGCATCACTCACATGCTGAACATACCTTGTATACACTCACATAATCTTTTCTAACGCGGCAAATCTTTTAAGAACAGTCATTATAAGAGACTCTCATGAACATTATTCCAGTGAACTTTGAAATACTAAAATAACAGATAAAGAGAGGCAACTCTTGTTTATTTCAACCTTTTCTTAATTAAATGCATGCTTTCTTTCACATCGTTGTTTGATATTGTACATCTTGTTAAATACATATCTTATGTGTAACAATGTCTTTTGCTTATCCTTTTCTGCGTCAGCCCTGTTTCTTAATCTAAGTTAAATAAATGTGGTGAAGTCCGCTACAATAGAATCGATGCTATTCAATAGAATCGATGGTATTTGATGAATTCAGGTCGTGACTGTGACGTTCATTTCGCATTCGAGTACTTAAAAAAGGTATTGAATCCTTCGTCTTTTAGCTTCCAGTGAAATATCAGAATAAACAGGGATCCCTTCTCTTTGAGGGTGGGCAGCTGGGCTAAGAAAAGGAAAATTCTGGATTCAAACATCCGCTGCTTTCTGGCTACACTTCGCGAGCTTTGCTCAGCAGTCAACCTGGGAGAAGGAACATTCTGATCACAGACTAGGGTAGTCAGGATTTTTCAGTCTTGAATGAAAACCCATCATTACGAGAAGTAAACATCTTCAATGCTAAGTACCAGCTAATGAAAGCACAAAATGATAAAATGATTTTGGTATTTTTCCCCTAGGTGGGAGCTCCATGGGTGTCGATTTTTATAGTGTTCGTTAGAATCGATGGGTATCCTGAGAGCGAAGTTATTAACAGGATCGATGGTATTAAGAAGGAAATTATATATAAACATAGACTTTTTATGAGTTCGAAGCAGTTTTAATAATTGTAGATTATCTGAATTTAAAGATAAATTATATTTTAATTCTAAGCAGTCAGGTTAGTCCAAAAATTGAGTATTGCTGCCATATTTGGGCTGGAGTTACCCGGTCCTAAATGACCAACCATGACATAGTAAAAAAGCGATTATGCGGCCTTGTGGGTGATGAATTGCTTTCCAACCATTATCCTCATTCATTTCCTATTCCTTTGATAAGGCAGCTTTTTCCCCGGAACTGACAGTTTGTAGAGCAAACCTCCGAGAGGAAGCTTCCTCGATTACTACAATATCATCATCACCATCATTGGCCTCCTTCTGACCCAAGGGACAATGAGAGTTACGCCCGTGGGCCCATTTATCTGTCGTTCGTGTCTGCAGGACCTCTTCACCTCACATCGATCCTCTCTCAGCCTCTCGCCCATCTTCGTGCTCTTCCCGATGGCCTCCCTCCATCTGTCCCGATCTCCACCTGACTTCATGTCGTGACAGAACAGTTCCTTGTAACGAAAGAGTGGGCTTCCCTCACGCCTGGAGCCAGTAGCCAATTCGCCGTAGAGCATATCATTTGGGGTGTGACCAGCTTACATGTGGCTAATATGGCCGAGTCAGTGCAGGCGCCTTCTGAATGAGTTAGGAAGATATGCTTGGTATGCCCACCTGTGCCAGGATGTATTAGTTCGATGTATTGTCATGTAATGTCCGGGATCCGTCGTAGACAGTGCACGTGGAAACCGTTCAACCTGCGTTCTTGGTAACAGTATGTCACGTATGGCAACAAGGACTTGGGACAACTCTAAGCTGATTGTCCACACCAAGATGACAGGATACGGAGCTTGTGTGTTAGGTACACTGCTCTAGGGAAGCGAATCCTGGACACTGTACTTTTTACCGCAGTATCAACCCCTTCAAATCTAGAATCAGTCTTTATTTTTCCATCATATACTCATTATATGCATGTCTTCCCTCCTCTATCACAGCAATTTCATCCCGTAATCTTCGAAAGTGTCTCTTGTACCTTGTATTGAGTGAACATTACTACAGAGTAAATCTCTTTCTCGTTATATTTACTCTGTAGATAAAGCATAAAACTAGTAATATTTTGATGTAGGTTTTCTGCAATTTTCCTCTTCGGAATCTATCTTACATATCTTACATATCTATAAGTCTATCATTCATCCATTCTTAGAATATTGCTTCCACGTAAGGCCCAGTGTTCCTGCTATTTGCGCTCCTTGATAAAATCCAAAGGCGAATCAGCAATGATATTGAGCGCCCATAAATATAGCATACCTTATAACTATATTATCTCTCTCTGTCTCCATATATATATGTGTGTGTGTGTGTGTGTGTGTGTGTGTGTGGAATATAGATGTACTGATGATTCCGCTTAAGCTTAAAACAGACTGTTGGCATTATCTATCAATGTATGTATATATATATTCTTTTTATACGTTATTTTAACAGATACATTTTATTTAAGTAAATTCTCTGTTTTTTTTTTTTTTTTTTTTTTTTTAAATAAACAGTATTAATTACATTGACATTTTTCAAGAATTTTCTTCGTCAGGAATCGAACCTGTATCTTACACGGAACCAGCAGTTGATCTGACGTGTTATAGTACTCAACTACTGAGAAGCGTCTGGTTATCAAAATACACATTACTCTTTATAAACAACAAATCTTCGACGATTTTTACGAAACGATAATATCTGTTGGACTTAATCCATTCCATAACATGTTGTCAATTTCTACGTTAAGTTACTTTATGTGAGCAGATATAATCGTTCGGGGAAGATTGTCGAAGATTTCTTGTTTATAAACAGTAATTTGGTCTTTACTAACAATAAGCTTCTTTGTAACTGTGTAGTATACACGTCAGATCAATAGATGGCTTTAACCACTGAAGGGTACGTTGTTTGTCTACCTCAGTTTGTTTGGTACGGGCAGAGAATTGACCATGAAGTTGCTTATCTTGCCATCTTTGCATTTGGTACATTTCCTTTCTTTTTTTTAGGTTGTTTGCCTCTGCTGTAGGTGTATTATAGTTTATTTGAACTTCTTCAGCCACTTGAAATTCTATTTTGAATTTGTTGGCTTCCTTTATTAATGAATAAAGTTTATCATTTTTTCATGTTCTTTGACACAGATAATCATCCAGCCTTTTGTAGTTTCCAGTATCTTTGAGGATCAATTATTGTAGTTTTGTAAGATAGTTCCAGTTGAACTAATCCTCTGCCTCATTCGGATCTGGATTCATACAGACGATCAACATCAGCCTTAGGATGATTCATGCAGTAGCAAGTCAGACGCTTTCTTGTTTTGGCGTCCATTCGTGAATGTCAGTTACGGTTCAATTAAGGATGTTGAAAATGTATTGAAAATATGTGAAATTGGGTATATTCTTCACCAACTCCCAGGTATTTATAGGCTCCTTTCTACACATTTTGATATGACCTTTGAGATAATGACCTTTCAGATATTGAAGGTGATCACTTTCATTGATTTTGCGTTTATATGTAGTTAAAACATCAGCAGTGGACATACAGGAGCAGAATTCATACTGTTTGTCGCTGAGGGGATCTACAATCTTCTTTTTGATAAAAACTCAAATGATACTAAGGAAACCAAGGGAGTGATATTGCGTCTGGAATAAGCCTTCATACTCACTCTTGAAAGCAGGTCATACAGCTGACACCTTAATTATACTTGAGAAACACTTCTCCTTGAAGCAGTAGTTAAACAACTTAGCCAAGATTCAGTACGTTTGTATCTTTAGAACATGTAAGAAATATTTATTATCTAGGGCTTCACTAATACTGCGTGTAATTACAGTAAAGACATCAGCAGTGGACCTAGAGGAGCAGAATTAATACTGTCAACAATGTGGGTTGTTCCCTACAATATGCACAGCATGGCGTGTCTTCGACATAAAAGTTAGAACCGGTGGAACTGAGGAATACTTTTCCTGTTCTGTTTTAACGCTAAAGAAATGCTGAATTGAATCCTTTATTTCTGTCACAATTGCAACCTTCCGAGAGATAGTGACTATAGTTTGGTTTAATTTAATTTGTTTTATTCCATGTCAACGGCTCAATGGGTTATTTGATGCTAACAAGATTTTTAGGATATGTATTTTTTTTCTAAAAAAATGTATTGCTGGAAATATATTTTTTCAAAAATGTATTGATAGTAATATTTTTTTCTAAAATGTATTTATGGTAATATTTTCTTTTCTAAAATGTACTGCTGGTAATATATTAAAAAAAAAAAACGTATCGCTGGCAATATATTTTTTCAAAAATGTATTGCTAGTAATATTTTTTTTCTAAATTGTGTTTTTGTTAATGTTTTCTTTTAAAACATATAACTGGCAATATTCTTTTTTCTAAAATGTACTGCTGGTAATATTTTTTTAAACCCATATTGCTGTCAATAATTTTTCTAAAATGTACTGCTGGTAATATTTTTTGAAACCCATATTGCTGGCAATAATTTTTCTAAAATGAATTGCTGTGGTAATATTTTTTTCTAAAATGTATTGCTATTGAATATATATATATATATATATATATATATATATATATATATATATATATATATATATATATGTTTTCTAAAATGTATTGCTGGTAATATATTTTTTTTTTTCTAAAATGTATTGTTGGTAATATTTTTTTTCTAAAATATATTGCTGGTAATATTTTTTTCTAAAATGTATTGCCGCTAATATTTTTTTTCTAAAATCTATTGCTGGTTACATATATATATATATATATATATATATATATATATATATATATATATATATATATATATATATATATATATGTGTATGTATGTATGTATGTATGTATGTATATATATATATATATATATATATATATATATATATATATATATATATATATATATATATATATATATATATATGGCTTCACTGATTCTGCGTGTAATTACAGTTGAGACATCAGCAGTGAACCTAGAGGATCAGAATTAGTACTGTTGACCATGTGGGATTTTTCACTACAATATGCACTGCGTAGCGTATATATATATATATATATATATATATATATATATATATATTTTTTTTTTTTTTTCTTTTCTAAAATGTATTGCTGGTAATATTTTTCTCTAAAATGTATTGCTGTTAATATATTCATTTTTCTAAAATTTATTGGTAGTAATATTATTTTCTAATATCTATTGCTGATATTATATTTTTTCTAAAAAAACCTTAACGATTTTCTCAAGTCAAGGGTCAGTCGTTACCTATCCTCCTTATGCTCATCACGCGTCCTACTTTATCACTGATATTTCACATCTCATTCATTATTAGCCTTGCTGCCGGATGTAGTTTATCGTCATAATCAGGACGTATACATTGGAGCGTGGCGGGTTTACTTCCCCACAGAGGTGCAGGCTGCGTACAAAGGGAAATAAACGACAGAAAATAAATCGAAATAAAAAAAAAGTCAAGTGTAAATTCTTCCCATTTCTCCTTACGGTCTTTGGTCCATTCTTTACTAGATTCATCATGAATCTACCAAACAGGATTAGAAGAACCGGCTCGTTAGCCGAAATAGTTCAAACCTAGACAAAATCCACGATTTCGAATGCTGATTCTCATAGATAAACTTCCTGACACCGAAATTAACATAGTCTGCTTCTATTTTCGATGTTAGTTTCTCTTAAATCATATATTTCTTTCATTCATATTCGACAGCTTTTTTTCCGATAACTACGACTTTGCGAAACAGGCTCCTGCGTGAGTGCTTCCTTGAACGCTCTAATCTTAACCTCTTCTCAAGTCAAGGGTAAGTCGTTATCTATCCTCCTCATGCTCATCACACGTCCTACTGATATTCCATATCTCATTCATTATTAGCATTCCAACAATAATCCTCTACATTGAGTGGCTCTCAAACTTTATTCTGGTTGAAATTTAGGGAAAAATTTCGCATCTTAGAGTGGCGCAGTGCGATTTCCTGAAGTTTCTTCTTTTTTTATTTATATTTGGTCTAATGGAAAAGGTGATAGCGAAATCCGAACTCAAATTGGAATAAAGGAAACATTCCAAAAGCGAAGCCAAGTACTTGTTCTTCTATGCGCTGTGTCATTTCAGGATGTGTGCTATCATGGGTCTCCACAACCTCCTATCCATTATAGCTTTTAGCAACGTTTGCTCCTTTGCTAATCGTCCCCCTCTTTGTTCCGCCATTCATTGAGACAGGCTCGTCAGCTGTCTTCCCCTGTACTTTTTACTTTCATCATGCCTCGTGAGTGTCACATTTTCCAAGCTCTCTTTTCTCATTATATTCCCAATACATCTTAACTGTCTCTTTCTCAATGCAATTTTCCTTTTTATTTTCCTTCCTAAAGCTTTTTCGTTGCTTACACGCCCCATATATGGCATCCTCAGCATCATCCTGTAGAACCACATTTATTCCGAGTTTTCTCTTTATTCTTAAGGATAGCTAGAAACTGCTTGAATGAATCATAGGCTATGGAAAGCTTTCGTTATAAATCATTAGAAAGCTGGATGACAAGGTACATGCAGATATATATCTGGGAGTGTTTCTGGATTTTTTCAGAAAAACGCCATCTCTGTTTTGTGTAGGAGGTTTAACCTTTTTTTACATTGTATTTATCTTATTCGATTACATGATAAAGTTTATTTACATAATCTAACTTATCCAAGAAAACCATGGAAAGTCATTAATTTAAACCCGACAAAAACCAACTCGTATAAATATTTATTTTATAAACTTATATCCGTGTCTGTGTGTCTACGCGTGTAAATTATTTATTTTCTGTTTCTAACCTAGCGTAATGATTAATCCATGTCTCAACATATAAATATACAGTCCGTGTTTTTAAATTTACGCCCCCCCCCCAGAAAAGGCTTGTAACAACTCAGCAAGAAACGGATTGTCTTAACTTTCACTTTCACTTTTGATTACAATTCGATATATAGTTTGGTAGCGGTGGGAGTACAAGTTTCCGGTGCCCAGACAAAACAAAAGGGACTGATGGATCAATGTTTTTATTCACGTATGTAAACTGTATATACATATACATATATATATATGCATGTTGTTTTATGATGTTTACAAATTGTCTACATCAAGAAATTTTTGTGGGTCTTTGTATGTTTTTATGAATTTGGAAGCATTATTGTGTCGGCGAATACAATTCGTGGCCCGGTACGGAGATGAGAGCAGAAGACCAAATATAAATGAATATAATCGAGATGTTTGAAAATACAGTTATTAAGCATTCATATATATATATATATATATATATATATATATATGTATCCGGTTGGAAGAAACGTCCGTAGCGTTTGCCACTGGGTCGCATTTGAACCCATGATTTTGTTTCGCACGTGACTGAAATCTATTCTGAAAAAAACGTCTTTTCAAAATCACTTCCTATTAAGATTGTTAGTTATAAATGATTTTACGTTAAAAGGGAAATAGATAACATTGAGATGCATTTCCATCATTGGAATCTTTTTTTTATTTCTTGAAAGAAAAAAAAAACGTACAAACGGCAAAAAAGATATGCCCCGTTTATGGAGATGGTGCATAGTAAAGTGGTTAGTCGATATTTTGATCTGGAAGATCGAGGACGTTCAAGCTAGAGTGCAATCAGTTTCAAACATTGATTAAAAATAATACATGTCTCACAAGATGGTATATTGCAGATATACTCCCTATATCTAACACGAGCGTCGTAAAGCATTTTAAAACACCCGAACACGTAAATCGCTTCGTTGTTTGCGCATCTCACGATTTAACGGGGGAAAAAAGAAATGCATTTCCACTTGCGATTCTCTGTTCAAATGCAACACAAACGACTTACTTTTTTTTTTAAAAGGACAGATACAAGCGATGAAACATGGATTGTTTATAACAATGTGCATTCACCCATCATATTCACCCAGCCGTACTCACCCACTGTACTCACCTGTCTGTAATCACCCACCATATTCACCCAACCATACTGACCCATCGTAATCACCGGATCGTACTCACTGTACTCAGCCACCATATTAACTCAGACGAACTCACCCACCATACTCACCTGTCCGTACTCACCCACCGTATTCACCCACCATATTCACCCCACCATATTTAGCCAGCCGTGCCCAGCCAACGTACTCACCCTGTCGTACTCAACCAACTTTTTTTACACACCATATTCACCCAGCTGTACTCAGCTGTAGTCACCCGTTCGTATTCACTCACCATATTCACCCACCATATTCGCCCAGCCGTAATCACCTGTCCGTATTCAACCGCTGTATTCACCCATCATATTCACCCATTGTACTCACCCACAGTACGCATCGGATTTTAATTTATTCCATTACATAGAAAATTCTCTTAATATAAAAAAAAATCAATTCTCCTGAAAAAAAAAGAAAAACTATATAGACCCGTTTATTACACAGAAAATTCTGTTGTTAGTAACTCTATAGAGTTACATCAACAACAGCATTTCTATAGAGTTTACATCAAGAACAGCGTTTCTATAGAGTTTACATCAAGAACAGCATTTCTATAGAGTTACATCAAGAACAGCATTTCTATAGCGTTTACATCAAGAACAGCGTTTCTGTGATCGAATGAATCGATGTACAAATATGGAAATAGTATCATTGAAATTCAATTTCAAATGCCATTGGACTTTTGTTCCGACCCAATGCATGCGTATTTGATTTGGTTTATATTTGGATGAAACAATTCACTGCACTTCTTTATTTAGTCTTGGTTGGCAGACGTTCTAGAAGAAAGAAAACTTTGGATTCAGGAATACAGTTTTGAATCCAGAGTTGGAAACAAAAGACTATTCACAACTATTTTCCCTAAGAACAATAATGTTAATGCACATCTTGACAATATTATTTAAAAGTAGAATGAATTCCCCTAAATGTGTTTTAAAATTTGGTTTTACCCAAATGTTAGAAATTCATAAATTTTCAATAAAGGCTCGAAGAGAAACTTGTTTTGAACCTGATTGATCTGTTTTCTACAGATTATCGATCTTTTGCACGTTTTATTTTTTTTCTAAGAGTTTTTTTTTTGAGATAATAATGATTTAGTGAGGCAAGGCTTACTTACTAAAAGATGGATTCATGCCTTTCCCAAGTGTATTTGCTCATAAGTGAATATAACAAAGCCGACTTGAATTGGAACTCAGCTTTCCGATTAAAAATTCATAGCCATGACACCACCCGCACACCCAAGCTTACATCACCTGGTATTCCCAAGTGGTCACTCATCTAAGTACTGACTGAGTTGTTTTGACTTGAACCAACATGGATGTATTGCCATTAATATTTGATGTACAATGCAACAAATCTCTTAAATACCAAATTCCTATATACAGACCTAAAACCAACAATGAATAAATATATTAGGGGAGAGAGGGGCAGAAGCTATAGAATAAAAGACCAACAATCTATAAAAAGAACGTATAAACATAAATAAACATGTCGTAAAATAATTGTTGGACTTTGTCCATTTCATAATGTGTGACGTCATTTGTTTACATTTGGATGCACATCGAGCATATATATATATATATATATATATATATATATATATATATATATATAGATAGATAGATAGATAGATAGATAGATACACCTAGTGAGCCAGACAAACCTACCTAGGTTTCACCTAAACGGATCGTCAGGGAAAGTATGGTCTGCTCTACGATTGTATTGAGCTCTTTTGTTAGTTAGTTGTCTACTCGTATCGGTTTTTTTTCTTTGGGCTTCAGACCTGCATCTGTGCGATTTGTTCGACAGTAGTTCATGTTTGTAGCTCTTTCTTTTTTAAAAACCTTTTTTTTCCTCGAGATTGATTTGATTATTTGCAAATCAAAAATTCGAGGGTTTTTCGAAACGAGTCTAGTTATCTATCTATCTATCTATCTATCTATCTATCTATATATATATGTATAAGAAGAAATATACTCTTAAGGTGTGCTATATTTATGGGATAAAGTGCTCAATATCAGAGGTAGAGTGTATGTAAATAGAAAAGTGAACATTGAGGTCAACACTTAGGGGCGACAGGCTGTTTCATGCTAGACGCAAGTGTGGCCTGACGATTGCGTCCAGCATGAAACAGCCTGTCGCAACCTAAGTGTTGACCTCAATGTTCACTTTTATATTTACATACACTCTATCTCTGTTATATTCCTTCTTATATATATATATACACACACACACACACACACACACACACACACACACACATATATATATATATATATATATATATATATATATATATATATATATATATATACCCAGGAAAAATGAGAACAAACGGATCAGAGGCCGTGCTGTCGTACGTCGTTCATCATCATACCCAGGACTAAACACTGTATATTAATAAGCATGTTTGCTTATGTGAGCGTTTGTGTGCGCGTATGTGAATATATATATATATATATATATATATATATATATATATATATATATATATATATATATATATATATATATATATCAACGTCGGTTCCGGGAATGATATACCCATTTAATATTGTAGTATGCAGTTCATACCAGAAAATACCAGATGATCTGAATCGAGTTTAATGTCAATATAGAACCTTTTTGGTGGGTTGATCTACGGTAACCCTAATAGGTACTGTGTTAACCGTAGGAGATATGAAACAAGACTTTGCCCTGAGTATCACACCACAGCATCAGGGAAGTAGGGTGCATCAGAGATAAAGATTCTCGCCTCACAGGATGTCAATGGCTGTCCGTCCATCTGATATGTAAACAGGCGGACGGCCCAGTTGATGATGTGCACATCTGATGACAGAAAGATATAAAAGAGCCGCAGAGAGAAAAGGTATAGAGCCTTTTGTATTCCCGTTCAAAATAAACACGCACCCTTACACCGATATTAATTGAGGAAGTCCGGTGGTATATAAAAAATTATTTTACGGATGAGAGATTTAATCTTAGTAACGAAACATTAACCCCAGTCAACTTCAAAGTAACTCCGTGTGACATCAAAGATTTATTTTAATATCCTTTCCATTAGCGAAAACACTGAAAATTTCTCTTTAGCTACCACTGCAAAGTTCGAAATCTTCCACTGAAAACTTTTTAGCTACCACTTCACAGTTCAAAAAACTTCTTTTTAGCTACCACTGAAAACTCCCCTTTAGATACCATTTCACAGCTCGAAATAATTTTAGCTACCAGTGAAAACTTATCTTTAGCTACCAATTCACAGTCGAAATCTTTTCTTTAGGTACCACTGAAAACATCTCTTTAGTTACCATCTCATTGTTGGAAATCTTCTTTTTAGCTACCACTGAAAACTTCTCTTTAGCTACCAATTCACAGTTCGAAATCTTCTCTTTCACTCCCACTGAAAACATTTCTTTAGTTAACATCTCATTGTTGGAAATCTTCTCTTTAGCTACCACTGAAAACATTTTAGTTACCATCTCATTGTTGGAAGTCTTTTTTCGCGACCACTGAAAATTTCTCTTTAGCTACCATTTCACAGTTCGAAATCTACATTTCAACGGTAATTTTATCTTTGGAAAAACCTGGATGACGCGAATGTTGACTAAAGTCATGAATCATAGTGAGGTAGATAGATAAACTAGCTTGATGCTTCCGGGAAAATCCGGGAAAATCCGGGAAATCCCCGTATTTTATTATCACTGCAACAATTAATCGCCGATTTCCTGATGAAGTCCTCTCAGAACATTTGATCGTTTTCAATGCTTTCTCAAGATTGAAGCATCAGTACCAAATACTGCTTTCGGTCACGGTGCCATCCCTCTTCCAAAATGCAAATTAATTGTTTGAAATCTTGCTATGTTTATATTAATTACTATTAGTCCCCAATTTTTCATTTCGTTACAGAGGAGCACATTCCAAAAAAGAATCATTTGTTATGGGACAAAAATGGGTCATGAATAAAAATATGCAAAAAAAAAAAAAAAAAAAAAATCAAAGCCAAAGGTGAGCAAACTTCCTTAAGAATAAAGATAAAAGAAGAACTTATGTTAGCGTTTCGTCCTCTGAGGGACTTTTGCCTTGATAAAGTTCATCTTAGAACGAAATCCTTTTGTCTTTATTTATATAGTCCGATTACTGATATGCTCTAGTCTAAAATTTTACACACTTCCTTATATAGACAAAACTCGTGAAAGATAAAGATGGAACCAGGAAGACTGACAGAAAAAGATATTCCGTTCATAATCCCTTTTCCTTTCTCGCTGCTACTGCTTCTACTGCTAACGAACCCACAGGCACAAACCCAGATAGACAAGAATACTGGGCCATTTTTCTGCTGAATGATATTCAACCAATCTACGTAAAAAGGTGAATAATACTTCACTCTTTATGGACTTTTAAATTCTTCAATTTTCATTAAACCCTTTCTTAGATATCAACAGGATTTGTTGGTTTGTGGTGTAAAATTGATTTTCAGCAGCAACAATTAAGATACCACTTCTATTGAAATTTCACATCTGAAATTTCAGCGGAATCTCGACCGACCACTTGGCGAAATCACCGTAGAATTTGGTTATCTACCAGCTTGTCGACATGCCTTGAAGATGAACAATACCGCCAAGTGACGACGCTAAGAATAAAAATTATTTTGTTAGCGCTGGGGCAGGGAACGATAGATCAACGAGATGAGAGAAGAGTTGGGGGTGGTCGCATACAACGTCGCTGTGAATACAGTACGAAATCTCACTGTATATTCCCTCATGCGCAGTAGGGTCTTCAAACGAGCTGAGTAGATATGCAACATTAGAAAGGAGACTGAGATAAGGATGTGTATTCTTACTGGACAATCCTAAGGGATCTGATGATCTATATAGCATTGGTAGGTACAATCTTAATATAAGGTACGCAGACTTTTTCGATCGCAGACACAGAAGGAAAACTACAGGACATCTTAGACAAGGAAGTAAAGGAAAGCGAGGGGGAAAGATTAGCCGTAAGAAGACAGAATGTTTTTTTTTAAAGTGTTTCACCCCATGCAAGTGGGAAAGCCACTAGGACGCAAGGGGTTACAGAAGATTTGGAACAAGATCAGATAGGAGTGATAGAGGAAATAATGAGAAGGATAGTGGATAGATCAAGGCAACTGGAGATGTCGATTGACACTACATTTGAATAGTTGGAGATTATAGCTCCCAGGGAAACTGGAATAGGGAAGGGAGTTCCACGGGCGAGAGGTGCGAGACATGAAGCTATTGGAGTAGAAGAGATGGATACATTTAGTAGTTTCCACAGTGAAAGGGTGAGAGCGGGATGCTAGGCCCGTAGGGCGCTTGAATTCAGTCTGGGAACCAGTGAAGGCAGCTCATCGGAGCAATTACCGTGAAAGTATTTATAAAAAAGACATAGAGAGGCGACGGCGCGTCTGTGAGAGAGCGACTGTAGACGAGATGCCAGATCAGGGCCAATTATATTGCATATCCGCCTCCGGAGCTTATCAAGAACCCCGAGGTAAACAGAAGGGGCTCCAGACCATATATGGCAGCAATACTCCATGCAAGGGCGAATTGTTGATTTGTAGATCTGAAGGATCGATTCCGGGGAGAAAAATTTCCTGGTGCTGTACAGGGAGCCAACTTTCCTTGCGGTGGACGAAGTAATTGACTCAATGTATTTGTTCCATCTCAGGTCAGCAGTCAACGTGAGACCAAGCAGCCGCAGAGAGTTGCATCAGACATTCTAATGGAGGGCAGGGAGGGATCTCTGTGGTGATTAATAGAGAGCAGTTTTGTTTTTTAAGCATTAAAGTTGACCAGCCAATTCCTGCCCGAGTTCACAACCGATTGGAGGTCCTTTTCGAGATGCACGGCCAGGTTAGTTTTGTCAGCGACACTAGATTTGTTTTTGAGGCAGTTGTTAGCAAAAAAAGCGCACAAGGGACGGGGTGGTGAAGCTTATGTAAATGGGTGGAAGAAGCGTGAGTTGAACGAATATTAAAAAGACTTGCTGATAGCAAGAAAGAAGTTGTGGAGAGCCGTGATCGCAAACGGCTTGAAGGATCACGGCTCACATATATGCATATATCTGGTTCGGTGTGTATATATGTATGCATATATATGAAGCTATATATAAAGAACACATTGAGACATCTTGACGTGGGTAATGCTTAGCAAGCTTGTCTTGCTAGATCTATTTACGACTGAGTAGTGAGTTCGATCCTCACTGGATGTCCCATACTTTCGGCCTTGTACCACATCTAAGCTGGGTTTAGAAAATCACTATATAAAGAACATACTTTACTTTCGGTGGACTGCTTAAAAATCAAATGGCTCTGTATGTATGTATATATATATATATATATATATATATACATATATAAACTGAATGGGTAAATATAGGTAAGTATACGAGCGATCGTATATAAATAGTGTAAGAAAAAAACAGCGTTCAATGTTAAGTAACGAAGCTATTCAATATATATATATATATATATATATATATATATATATATATATATATATATATATATATATATATATATATATATATATATATATATATTAAGATATGTTTGCCTTGTTAACTCTGTCACTGAGACACGATGTTCCAATGGGTATGACGTTTGCGTCATATCGTAACGGAGGGGGTTCGATTCTGGATAGTGGATGCGCCAAAAATAGGGCGAAACGGCTATTTGCATTCAATTGAGAATTCTTCTCGCCTCGATGTATTAAGAATAGATATCAAGAAATATGCATAAATCTTGACATTCATGGCACAACTCCGAGTTTCATGCCGTAGCAATTTTCAAATTTCTGGAAATATATTTTTTTTAGAATGTTGCAATTAATGTAAGTTATTATCTATATTTCTTCATACACACACACGCATACATATCTATCTATGTAAAGTGTATGTAGTCATTTTGCTTCAACACTTCTGGTGTCTTACCAAGTGATGATGTTGAATGTAGAATAAAGGGTTTTAAAAGGTTCAAATCAATCAAACAACCATCGCTAGGGGAAACGCTGTTACATAAGCTGCAATGACTAAACAAAATAGTAGTATATGAGATTTCAAAAAATTTGACAAAGACCTTTGGTTATAATAATTATTTAATGCTTTAATGTTGGGGTTAGACTAAAATAGAATTAATTCTAACTAATAAATATTAAATTATATTATAAAATTAAAAATTACCAATTTCAAATTTTAAATTTAATCTATATTAAGTTTAAAATTATGAAATTATTTTTTTAGAAACTAAGAAAAAAAAACATATTTTTCTATTTATTTAGTTTTTATTGAAATTTAGTTGGGATAAACGTTAATATCTAATGCTTCTCTGAACACCGTTAAGATCTAATGCTGCTCTGAACACCGTTAAGATCTAATGCTGCTTTGAACTCCGTTAAGATCTCATGATGCTCTGAACACCGTTCACATCTAATACTGCTCTGAACTCCGTTAAGATCTAATGCTGCTCTGAACACCGTTCAGATCTAATGCTGCTCTGAACTCCGTTAAGATCTAATGCTGCTCTGAACACCGTTCATATCTAATGCTGCTCTGAACTCCGTTAAGATCTAATGCCTCTCTGAACACCGTTCAGTTCTAATGCTCCTCTGAACACTGTTCAGATCTAATGCTGCTCTGAACTCCGTTAAGATCTAATGCTGCTCTGAACACCGTTAATATCTAATGCTGCACTGAACTCCCTTAATATCTAATGCTGCTTTGAACACCGTTCAGATCTAATGCTGCTCTGAACACTGTTAAGATATAATTCTGCTCTAAACGTCATGACAAGGTAGATAGATTTGAAGCAAGAACATGGGCAGGGGAGGATGAAATCTTGCAAAATGCAATCCATACAAAATCAGATTATAATACATAAACACGCAGACGTATTTAGATATATAAACACACAACAAGCGACGAGACAGGAAATATCTCCACGACTCTTAAAAACAAACAAACAAATAATGACAACATACATATACAATGAAAAGTACACATAAGTGACCATATACACAAACACCATGGCAAAGACACGTATATGCACACAGATACATTGACAAAGACACGCCGATACACCCACCAAGAAATATTCAAGTTTGAAAGTGTTATTAAACAAATTCTAACCTGTTATTGAAATATAATTTATACGGGCAAAGATACATATTTAAGAATGGTAAAATAGATAAGATTTTAAC
>OZ010608.1:17243480-17258480 GCA_963932145.1 Acanthosepion lycidas | reverse complement strand
ATACGTTAATACACACACACATGAAACACACACATACACAAACACACACACACACGCCCGGGCCTGTGATTTCATCCTAAACGTCATCACTACTACACAGGCCAATGATTGATTGAGTGATTTACTTTTTACGGCTTATCAAACTTTTGGAAGTTATTTAAAGACAGTAAATATTTTTAGATTGGAAGAAGTTTTGTCAGACAATAATCATTTAATAGTCCTACTAATTAACCCATAGCTGGGGGAGAGGTGGAGTAAGTAAATATAATGAACCCAACTCGAATTGGAACTCGGCAACCCTTCACCGTCACCGGTATATTTAAGCTTACAGCAGTTGGTATTCCCAAGAAGTCGCCTATCTAGGTACTGAGCAAGCTTGACGTTGCTTAACTTCGGCAACCATAGTAGAGTCGCTGCAGTATTTCCGTCTGTATAATTTTATAAACATAGCTGAGAGATTAAAATTTTTAAATGAATTCCTTTTTTGAATGTGGCAATGAATTAGACGACGAAGAGTTTGTTACGGTGTAAATAATTAAATGTTGATAGATGCGCAAAATACATACACATACAGACACATTAAAACGCAACACAGGCACACAGACACACACACACACACACACACACACACACACACACACATATATATATATATATATATAAAATACACACACACACACACACACACACATATATATATATATATATATATATATATATATATATATATGTATATATAAAATATAAAGTATGGAACACAAAATGGTGCGGAATTAATATTTTATTCATTTATTATTATTATTAGTAGTAGTAGTAATAGTAGTAGTATGTGTGCTTGTGTGTGTGTGCGCGCGCGTAAACATCGGATGAGTCAGTCATAGGTGGATTTGGTGAGGTTCTCTTGCCTAGTATTCTAGCATATATATATATATATATATATATATATATATATATATATATATATATATATATATAGATATATATACACCTAAATATATATATATATATATATATATATATACATAAAGGCTATATATATATAAATACAGGCTATCTCTCTATCTCTCTCACTTATATATATATATATATAGGCTATATATATATATATATATAGGCTATATATATATATATATATATATATATATATATATATATATATATATATATATATATATATATATATATATATATATATTGTCAATGGGTAATGGATTGACAGGGAATCCGTATACGAAACTCTAGAGCCGGATTGGACAAATTTCATACTTGTATTAATAATAATAATAATAATAATGATAATATATATATATATATATATATATATATATATATATATATATATACGTAGTCTTTTCTCGAATCTAATAATGTGCATCATTTTATCTATTTCAGTCTGTTATATACATACATACATATTTATATATATATATATATATATATATATATATATATATATACATGGATGTATATATACGTATATATATATATATATATATATATATATATATATATATATATATATATATATATATATATATATGAATATATATATATTAATATATGCATATATACATGTGTGTGTGTGTATATATATATATATATATATATATATATATATATATATTAATATATGCATATATACACGTGTGTGTGTATATATATATATATATATATATATATATATATATATATATATTAATGAAAAGAAATGGCAAGTATAGTGTTTAAGAAGTGCAATATTTATGGGGAATTGTTGATATATTTATTGGTCAGGATAGCGCCGACATGTTCTGAAGATCGCTTGAGGCGGGAAACTCACAGCTACCAGACAGGCATTGTCAATACATTCTTCAAATCTATTTATTTATTTATCTAGAAAGGTAACGGGCTGACTGATATCTATCCATCTTTCTATGTATCTATAAAAACACTGAGATTGATACATAGATAGGTAGATAGACAGATATGTATAAACCGATGTAGTTATACAGATTGATATGAATAGACCAAAATAAATATATATGAAGTTAGGAAGTTTTATATATATATATATATATATATATATATATATATATATATGCACATATCCGCACCAATGTATATATGCACATATCCGCACCAATGTATATTTACTTCTGTCTATCTATCTATCTATCTATCTATCTATCTATCTATCTATCTATCTATCTACACACACACAACCACACACACACACACACACATATATATATATTTATATATATATATATATATATATATGTATATATATATATATAGACGTGCATATACACACACATATACATACATATATATATATATATATATATATATATATATATATATATATAGAGAGAGAGAGAGAGAGAGAGAGAGAAAGAGAGAGAGAGAGAGCGTCAGTCAAATATCGATAAGCAGAGATAGATATGAAGAATGAGATAGGTAGAGAGATACGAACACACTGAGATAGATTAATACGAAGAATGAAAAATAGATAGATATGAACAGATTGAGATAGATAGATAGATAGATAGATAGATGTGAAGAATGTAATAGATATATATTAGGTTGGTGCAGAAATAATGACGTAATAATGTCGTTTTTTGATGTATTTTTTAACGTCAAAAAACGACATTATTACGTCATTATTTTTTCCACCAGCCTAATAGATAGATAGATATGGACTGACTGAAATAGATAGATAGATAGATAGATAGATATGGACTGACTGAAATAGATAGATAGATAGATAGATAGATAGATAGATAGATAGATAGATAGATAGATATGAACTGACTGAAATAAATAGATAGATAGATCGATAGATAGATATATAGATAGATAGATATGGACTTACTGAAATAGATAGATAGATAGATAAATAGATAGATAGATATGAACTGACTGAAATAAATAGATAGATAGATAGATAGATAGATAGATAGATAGATAGATATATAGATAGATAGATAGATAGATATGAACTGACTGAAATAAATAGATAGATAGATAGATAGATAGATAGATAGATAGATATATAGATAGATAGATAGATATGGACTTACTGAAATAGATAGATAGATAGATAGATAGATAGATAGATAGAAGGGGTGAAAAATGAAATGGATAAATACACAAATATACATCTATTTCTTACTACGTGCGTTTCTGTATATGTATGTGTGCGTGCAAACATAGAAATAGATAGATATGAACAGACTGAGATAGATAGATAGACAGATAGATAGATCGATAGATAGATATGAAGAGCGAAAAATGAAATGGATAGATAGATAGATATTTTATCTTTGTTTCTGTTGTTTATATACATTCATTATTTTTATCGTCATATCCGTCTAACGATTACAATTGTTGTATTTATGAATAAATTATTAATTTCTAGAAATGTTCATACAATATTTACATTCGCTTCTATCTGCACACTTTATAAGTCCGTGCACACACGCAAATACACTTCGTGTGTGCGTGTGTGTGTGCTGAATACATTGGCGAGTGTATAAACTTTCGCTCGCCTTTGTGACAGAAGCGATGTGACGTTGAAATAAATACCGGCGTTTGTTATTCACGTGCGTGTGTGCTGCCAATCGGGTGTGTACGTGTGTTCGTCGCCAGAGTGTGATATCGCTTTCTCCCACGTTATCTCTTCATCGATATCTTTTTCTGAATAATTAGGTGCTCCTGTATACATATATAGATACTGTCACTCTGTCATTCTTCATATCTATCTATCTATCTATCTATCTATCTATCTATCTATTACATTCTTCACATCTATCTATCTATCTATCTATCTATCTATCTATCTATCTATCTATCTATCTATCTATCTATCTATCTATCTATCTATCTATCTATTACATTCTTCACATCTATCTATCTATCTATCTATCTATCTATCTATCTATCTATCTATCTATCTATCTATCTCATCCTGTTCATTATCTATCTATCTATCTATCTATCTATCTATCTATCTATCTATCTATCTATCTATCTATCTATTACATTCTTCACATCTATCTGATTCTTCATTATCTATCTATCTATCTATCTATCTATCTATCTATCTATCTATCTATCTATCTATCTATCTATCTCAGTCAGTCCATATCTATCTATCTATCTATCTATCTATCTATCTATCTATCTATCTATCTATCTATCTATTACATTCTTCACATCTATCTATCTATCTATCTATCTATCTATCTATCTATCTATCTATCTATCTCATCCTGTTCATTATCTATCTATCTATCTATCTATCTATCTATCTATCTATCTATCTATCTATCTATCTATCTATCTATCTATTACATTCTTCACATCTATCTGATTCTTCATTATCTATCTATCTATCTATCTATCTATCTATCTATCTATCTATCTCAGTCAGTCCATATCTATCTATCTATCTATCTATCTATCTATCTATCTATCTATTACATTCTTCACATCTATCTGATTCTTCATTATCTATCTATCTATCTATCTATCTATCTATCTATCTATCTATCTATCTATCTATCTATCTATCTACCTATCTATCTATCTATGTTTAACGCCATGTCTCTTCAGTATGTCGGCCATCATGATTATATTATTATCTGTGAAGTGCCATGCATTCTTGAAAAACGTAGTGGAGTGGTTTCCTGTTGTCTTATGCACGGTTTGGAATTCAGGGTTTATTTTATCTTAGACCGGCATTGCCAAGCAAGGCTACAGAGCCCTGTCACCTGTGTTATTTATACTCGAAAGCCTTCCCATTAGCATGAAAATGAACGCAATTGACTCGTCTCGAATTTGAATTTGACTTCCTGATTTCCCTTCCCTTGCTGATAACCGTTACACTACCCGCCATTCCTTTTGTGTTACCGGTAAAACAAAGCTTATAACTTTCTTTATTGATACAGTTAATTAAAAATAGAACAACATATATTTTATGACGAAAGTCAACTAATGAGACTAAGAGTATCAACAAACATTAATGTTTCTATGAGTAATATGTTACGTGACTTTCCGATTAACTTACCTTATTTAAAAAAAAAAAAAAATATTGATAATGATTTGTTTGGGGATGTCAGATTTTATTATGCAACCTATGTACACCATACATTTTTATCTATAAATATATCCAAAAAGATATAGCGATTTACGAAGCATCGAACTCACTACTCAGTCGTAATTGGTCTTCCAACAACAAGCTTTTTAACGATTACACGACGTCGAAGTGCGTCCGTAAGGTTTAAGGTTATGGAAACATTCGATTTATACCATATCGCATGGATCTGAATAACTTATTTCATCATTTTACATGTTCCTTTGAAATTGTAGACGTCAACCTTCATCACTCTTTCAGACATGAATATCATTAACTTTTGTACAATTTTGACTTTAATGTTACTTTTAACAATTTTAATAGTTTTCCGTTGAGCTATGTCTGAATATTGTTTTTTCTTCTCCTATATATCTCGTTTAATGATGGATCATAAGTTTTCTATTGGAATAATATTTGGAGAGAATTGAGCCACAATATTAATTAGATGTATTTCAAACTTTTTTGGCAAGGTGGGCAACATTTACGTTAGGAGAATGTAAAGGACCATTGTATTGCCTGAATATATTCTTTAGGTTCATGGCCGTGAAAAAAAAAAAAGACTAAAAATAAATTTTGCCCATGAACTTAAAATATTTCGACATCATCCCTGATTTTAAAAGATTCTATAAATATAATGCTTACAATTCATCTATGTGTGGCGTTCCTTCAGGTATAAAGGAATCATGGCTCTCCACAACTTCCTATCCTTTGTAGCCGTTCGCAGTTTTTCTTGCTTTGCTAAGACTCCTGAACCCCAGTTCTGCCATCTTTTGCCCCACCCCTTCAGTAATTCCCGTGACGGTCAGTTAATCCTAGCCCGCATTTTTCATTATGCGTTCAAGGAATTTCAGCCATCTTTTCCTGATTCTGAGTAGAAGTGTCCTTCCAGATACCATTTTCTTCAAGAGATTCTTGTTGCTTACTCGCTACATCCATTGAATTTTCAGCGTCCTTCTGTAGAACCACATTTCTGCTGCCTCCGTCGGGGAAATTATTCAGCATTCATTACCCTATAAGAGGATAGAGACATTACATAGCAATCCAGTACTCTTTTCTTGGTTTCTAACTAAATTCTTTCCGTTTCTCAGTCCCTTGCTTAGCATTTGGAATGTTTCCTTCGCTAATCCAGTGCGGCTCCGGATCTCGGTGTCATATTTAAAACGCTTCGTAGATATAGGAACTTCTGCATCTGTTCATTGATGATTAATTCGATAAAAGTCCCATGATTTAGCCTTGTCACCGAGTCCATATGATTAAATTCCTTTCTGAAATTATTAGGTTGGTGCAAAAATAATGACGTAATAATGTCGTTTTTTGACGTATTTTTTAACGTCAAAAAACGACATTATTACGTCATTATTTTTGCACCAACCTAATACTACTGAGAAATACATATATTGTAAGATGAACATGCTAGAGGATTTTACAAGCACCCATTGTATCTCTTCAGTGTCACTTACAGCCACATCAGGCTGAAACACCAGTTCCTGTACGATCACTGAAGTTAAACAACGTCGAGCTTGGTCAGTAGCTAGATGGGTAACCACTTAGGAATACAAGGTGATGTAAGCTTACATGTGGGGGGGTGATATAATGGACAAGGGATCAGAATTGTTAATCGGAGAGCTGAGTTCTAATTCCCGTTGGGTTCGTTATTTCACTTACGAGCAAACTCCTTTAGGAAAATTATAAATATATCTCTTCTTCCCCCAGCTATGGGTTAATTAGTAAGAGTTGTATCAATACACCCCCGAAGAAATATTAAATTTAAAAAAATATTTTCTGGCTTTAAATAACCTGCAAAATGTTAATAAGCCGTAGAAAACGAATCAGTCAATCATTTAAACCTTCATTGTCTTTCATTTGAATTGCTTAATACGAGAATAATGACCCATCAGTCAGTTTTGTGATTGTAAAATGATAATGATTCTTAGCTTTTATTTATATATATATTTTGTATTTTATTTTTCATTTAGGTTTTTTCTTTTGCTTGAATTTCCATTTGTTTTCTGACATAAAGTTCTGATGAACCTTTCTTGAAATGTTTCAAAATGTTAAACATTCTTTTCTTTTTAATTAATTTGCTTTAATATTTTCCTATTTAACAGTTTTTGATCTGTAGCCTTAATATTCAAATGTTCCGACACTGAACGATTCAACAAGAGACAGAGAGAGAGAAGGTCATAGCTATCCCTACCTTAGTATGGCAAAAGAAAACACTAAATGAGCACTCAGTAAGTATCGAAATAGATCTATAGGATCAACCATTTATCCATAGTTGATATCAAACAGATTAATATCAATTATTACTAGAGATTTAACATTTTCATTATCTCTATATGCTATATCCCTCCCGGACGTGGGAGATCATGGTTCTCCACAGTTTTCTGTTTCTTGTTCTCAACAATACATGTTCCTTTATAGGCTGTCGTTATTTGTTCTGCCCTGTATTTATCGGAATTAGTCAAATAAGTTACAAGTTGCTTCACTTGCTGTTCCATGTGAGTTTTAAATTCTCCAAGGCTCCATCCTTCAATAAATATCTCCAATAATTCAGTATTGTCTTTAGAAAATCTAATTAGGAATAATTCAGTACGAAAAAAAAAAAAAGAAGAAATATCTTAAAATACACATCATTATAAAAACAAAATTAACTGCAAAAATAAATACCCAAATTGTTAAACGTATTTGAAGAAATTAAAATTAAATTTGAAAGTTAAAATCCAACCATTATTAAATGTGTTCAAATTCACATACAAACACATACACACACATACACACACACACACACGCACACAGACGCACGCATATGCACATATATATATAGGTTGAATTATATATATATATATATATATATATATATATATATATAATTCTATATTCTCGTATGTTGTAATAGAAATAGTAAACAAATAATCTACAAACAGCCGTAAGAAGACAGGCAAAACATTAAACTCAACCTGTATATACACATACATCAATGGGCAATGGGCATTACAAAAAATACAATATTGGCTGAGGCGACTATGGCAGATTTTCGAAAACTGTCTTTACGATACTTCAGTCACTGTGTGTTTATCTAAAAATAAATACGTTTAAATTCACCTTCATCCCTACCATGAGCCAAAGGCTTAGGGGTAGAATCTCCGAATTCAGCCGGGTTTCCATCCTAGCTAGAGGCAACCGGACGTCTAGCCATACTGATAAGCTGTGATACAGCGAAACAGTCTGTCTTTGTATGACAATATATATATATATATATATATATATATATATATATATATATATATATATGCTTGACTCTGAGGGTCAAGCAGATGAGTTCCTAGGAAACCGACAGCCCAGACACCATCACATGAAATTTCATTATAGGAGTGAAATGCTTTGTGCAGAACCAACCACACTTTTTGAAGGGCCGAATTCAGAGACCTGGTGCACTAAATGCCACAAGGTCCCCCCTCAAACGACCCTCCGTAGGTTTTGAATTCAGAGTTTTCCTTCTCCTAGACCAGTAGCCATCCATGCTTATAGAACCCAGTCTGTTCTGTTATTTACCCATAGCTAAAGGGAGAAGAAGAGGGTTCATAAGAAGAGGGTTCATAAGAAGAGGGTTCATAAGAAGAGAGTTCATAATTTTCCGAAGGGTATTAGCACACACACAGTTCTCAGTATCAGCTCTTTATAACTGTTAGGACAATACAATACACCTACTTATAATGCAACGTTGAACAACATATAAAACACAACAGATATTGAACAACATATTGAACGTTGAACAACATACAAAACACAACACATATTGCCTAATATGTGTACTCATATATATATATATATATATATATATTTATTTATATATATATATATATATATATATATATATAATTATATATATATATATATATATATATATAATTATATATATATATATATATATATATATATATGTGTGTGTGTGTGTGTATGTAATTATTTATTTGAGAATTATAACATAAATATGTTATAAAATCACTACAAAAATAGCCATTTTGTTTCAACACTTCTGGTGTCTTATCAAGTGATGGTGTTGAATATCTATATATATGTATATATATATATATATGAAGAAATAGTTTAAAGATATGTATATTTATGGGGTAAAGTGCTCAACATCAGAGATAGATTGTATTTAAATACAAAAATGAACTTTGAACTCAACACTCAGAGGTGACATACTGATTTATGCTAAACGCAATGTTCACTTTTCTACGCACACACACACACACACACATATATATGTGTGTGTGTGTGTGTGTGTGTGCGTGTGCGTATGGGGAATTCAAGTTGAGTTAATTACACTCACTAGCGTGCTAATACTCTTGGGGAAGGTATGAATCCATCGCTGTAGGTAAATAACAGGACAGAGTCCTATAGCACTGGAGAAAGATAAAACCCGAGGATCATTTGGTGACATTGTGGCGCGCTGTTCATCATTATTCTCTGTATTCAGCTCTTCCAAAAAGTGTGGTTGCTTTTGCATAAGCTTTCACCATTATAATTGTTATGGGACCTTACCCATAATAACATAATGGACTATTCCATACGTAATAAATACTGCGCCTCAAGAGGAAGCAGAGAGAGGTCCGTCAGAAGTCTGTCAGTCAGAAGTCTGTCAGGAGTCTGTCAGTCAGAAGTCTGTCAGGAGTCTGTCAGTCAGAGCGAGCGAGTCAGTCAGTTGAGTCAGAGGCAAACCTGATTGTTCATACTAACACTTTCTACTTCTCTGTATATATTCCTGTTTGTAATATATCTGTGTTATTCCATAACTGTGTTATTCCATAACTGTGTTCGAGTTCTTCTTTATTGGTTATACCTTGGACTATCACCGTGGTACAAGGAACCGGACCATAACAATAATCAAATTATATGTGCGACATAGAGACATTATCGCCTGAAACAGGCTTGACGATTGCGTTTAGCATGAAACAGACTGTCGCCTCTGAGTATTGACTTCAATGTCCACTTATATATATATATATATTTCTATAAAAATAAATAAATAGAAATAAACTTTTTGAATTAGATAATATTTTAGTTTTACTTCATTTTTTACGATGCGGTACAGATTTTTTGTAACTTGGGGCCATGATTTAAATTCTCTCAGGTCTCCTTATAACTAAGATGAACTTTAAACACGACATGCAAGAATTTCTAAAAATGTCATAAAATTAAACAAGTGGGGTTAACATATCTGAATATATTTTGACAAAAGTTTTTTTCTGAAAAAGAAACGTTTGAAAGTCCTGAAAGTTTCATTATAATCCAAAAAATCAGTTCGTTTTGCACTACAAAAAGACACGAGGATTTATCATATCAATTTATACTCACTTGATGACAAAAAGAAAATTTTAATTTTACTCTTAATAATAACGTAAAGATTTTGACGATAAAACTTTGTTTTTCCTTTTTTCATTATATATGCTAATTTTTTTAGTAAAACTTTGGAGGTACTTTGTTAAAGGCTTATATAATAATCAGAATATAAGTGATAGGTTTATTAGATAATATTATTAGGTTGGTGCAAAAATAATGACGTAATAATGTCGTTTTTTGACGTATTTTTTAACGTCAAAAACGACATTATTACGTCATTATTTTTGCACCAACCTAATATTACATTGTCTGGAATGTTCACTGCTTATAGTTGACACTTAGAAATAGAACACTAAACAATGTATATATTTTAATAAAAGGATTTCTGGCATATTGTTAAACAATTTTTTTTCTTGTTCATTAATTTGAATTAATAAAATATATTAATTTAAGAGAGAATTACTATTAGTTTTCATGAATTTCTCAAAAGGCAATATTCTTTGTTTAAAAAAGCCTCCTATGTTGACATTCTTTTCTTCACTCTGTTGTTGAAAGAATAGCACAACACATTATAGATTGAAGGGTGTCAAATGTAGATGTTTTTTTGGCCAATGTTGCTTGCCTACTACGAAGGGTGCCAAATGTCGCTTCTGTTTGGCACCCACTATCATGGCTTATTCAAATTTTGATAATTCATGTTGTCTTACCATTGTAATGACAGAACAACCGATGTAGGTTTTCACATTTCTGTGACATCAAGATATGGTAGCACCATTTACCTTTATATATTATTATCTCATGACTTTTGGCATGCCAGTGTATAAATGAGGCTTGGAGTAAATGCTTATTGTAGTTGTAAGTAAGCATATGTCAAATGTTTATGCTAATATAGACATAAGCCAAAGATCTGTAGAATATCTGTCATAGGTTTAATTGATAATATTATTACATTTTCTAGAAAGTTCACTGTTTATTATTGCCACTTAGAAATAGAGCAGTAAACAGTGTATATATTTTAAAACATGATAGTGTGCCAATATCTGCACTGGAAAATCGACAACTTTAATGGGAAGGAAACTGCAAGAAACTGGTATGAACATCATCTAGACCCAGTTACAGAGATAGGAACTGTAACAATTTTATGGAACTTTACAATACACACAGACAGAGTAATCAAAGCTAATCGCCAGGAGATCGTGCTCAAAGATTACAAAAATAGAATTGTGCTTTCTTATTGACATGGGAGACCCTGTAGATTTTAATGTATCTTTGAAGATCTTCGAAAAACTATTAAAATACAAAGATCTTGAAGTGGAAATCTCAAAAATGTGGCACAGGAGGACATCAATAATTCAAGTTGTAGTTGGAGCCCTCGGTTTGATTCGAAAAGGTTCCGATAGACCCTTTGAAGGGATCCCTGGTAGCCTTATGCCTTAAAAAAGAAATAATAAAAAAATTATGCTGAAAAGTATAGGTCACACATTACGAAGTGCTTTATCTATGTAAAATGTGTGCAATCTTTGGCTTTTTGTTGTTTTGTTATGATCAGTAGGAAATGCGATGAAGCCATTTCTGACCTTAGGTTGGGACCCGAAAGGAAATGTGTATACAACAGAAATAAAAAGGAATAGTTATAAAAGGAATTCTATCCAATTTTTAAATTATGTTTTTTTCTTCATTAATTCATATAAACTTAACAAAAGAGAGCATTATCGTTAGTTTTCAAGAACTTCTCAAAAAATTGTTAAAAATATTCTGTCTTGAAATTCTTGGCTTCATTCTGCTGTTATCTTTTGCTGTTTTGCAATGCTTTGAATGTTGCAAATTTAAGAATAATCTATTCGGGCGTAAGTTCAATCCCTGGGTTAGGCAGTGAATACCAGATTATGGCAAAGGGAAAAATAAAAAAAAAATGGTAACTCAAAAACCAAATTAGTTTCAGCAGACGAATATGAAAAATCTAGCCCGCGAATTAATTAAAGGGTTTCATTCGAAATTACCAGAGAAGTTAACAAATAAAGATTTATTAATTAGTTTTTTACGGCTTATCAACCTTTTGCAGGTTATTTAACGACAGGAAATATTTTTAGAGGGGAAATTTTTTTTGAATTATTTCCCGATATAAATCTTACTGATTAACCCATGGACAGGGAGAAGAAAAATGGATTTATACATTTTCCAATAATATATGCGCATGTGAACCGGACTGGAACTCGGCTCTCCAATTTCCAATTCCAAACCGTTATTCATTACTCCATCCTCACATGCAAGCGGTCACCCATTTAGGTACTGACCAAACTCGATGTTGCTTAACTTAACGATGATTGTACGAGAACAAGTGTTTCAACATGATGTGGCTGTAGGCCGATTATACCACCAGCACATCCAAGCTTACAGCAATTGGTATTCCTAAGCGATCACCCATATAATTACTGACTAATATGACGTTGCTTAACTTCGGTGATACAACATCTGAAATATTATGATCCATATTTATATATGATTTTTAACATATTTTAATTTCCTAAAATAAATCATTTTTTAACTCTACTCTGTATTGAGCCCTTTTTAAATTAAACGTGTTATGTACAGAGGAATTACACCCCATTTCTTCTCATCTTACCTGGATACATACATATATAAATACACACATATTCAAGCATTAAATAATTATTATAACCTTAGATCGTTGTCAAGTTTTTTGAATTCTCGTATACTTGAATTTTGATTGGTCATTCCAGCTTACGTAACAGCGTTTCCCCTATCGAGGAGTGTTTCATTGATTTGAACCTTTTAAAACTCTTTATTCTACATTCAACGCCATCACTTGAAGTGTTGAAACAAAATCTATATTTTTGTAGGGATTTTATAACATATTTATGTTATAATTTTCGAATAAATAATTATATTTGCTCTACTCTGTATTGAGCACTCTTTTAAGAATAGTATTTGTTGGTTATTGGAATTTATTCCGTATACACCAATCTTATACTTGTATATATATATATATATATATATATATATATATATATATATATATATTATAAATTGATTTATAAATCAATTTATAATATTAATGCTCTGTAAATTTACATTGAGCACTATTTTGTAAAAATAAAAATATCTATAAGAACACCGAATTATATATCTTACTGTTCTTTATATATATATATATATATATATATATATATATATATATATATATATATATATATATATATATATATATATATATCCTAGCTCTTACTTGGGGTAGAATCACAAACTCTGTTAGGAAAATATGTAACTGTTCCAAGCAGAAAAGTGATTTCACTGTTTGTATTTAATGTAAGTAAACCGAATTTGACAGAAAAATAGAATTTCTCGCGTCTCGATCTAGAATCGTAGGAAGCCACATTTACTTAAAAGGCCATTTTAGTTTTCATATGATAATTTTTACATGTTTGCTGTGTTTTTATATCATTTACCATACCTAGTGTAGCCTGGCACAAGGCCATATAAGGGAAATGAGGATAAGAAGATTGTGCCGCGGAAAATTCTGCTCACCGCCATGGATTTGAAGACAGAACAATAATAAGAGTGGGGCATATATCAGGAGCTGTTGATAACTTCAATCAGTTATGTGTCATGTGTGATACACGCTTAGGCGATCATGTATTTTTTGATACATGACTGACGAGGCAGATTTTTTCCCGCAGTAGTTTGCCATTTCTTTCTGCGGTAGACCAGTTGCCGTCCAATGCTATAGAATCCGGTTTGTGCTGCTATTTAACGAACACTACGGTTGCGACAATCTTCAGTTATGTGACATGCGTGATACACGCTTAAGCGATCATGTACCTTTCGATATATGACTAACGAGGCAGATTTTTTTTCCCGCAGTAGGTTGCCATTTCTTTCTGCGGTAGACTAGTTGCCATCCAAGGATAAAGAACCCGGTCTTTCCAGCTATTTAACGTACAGTACGGTTGCGACACTCAGTCAGTTAAGTGCTATGCGTGATACACGCTTAAGCGATCATGTACCTTTCGATATCTGACGAAGTAGATTTTTCCCCGCAGTAGGTTGCCATTTCTTTCTGCGGTAGAGCAGTTGCCACCCACCCAGTCTGTCTTATTATTAAGCCATAGCTTGAGAAGAAGAGAATTCATACCTTTCCCAAAGTGAGTGAATGTAATGGATTCGACTGGAATCGAACTCAGCTCTCCAATTCCTCAATCCAAGCCGCTATCCATTACTTGTGAAGTTTTCGTTAAAAACAATATATTTTTTTACGTGAACCAGAGTGACCTTTCGTCTGTTATAAAACTTCCTTTTTGTGCTAAAGTGATCATTCGCTACACTGATTATTTAACGACTCATTTTCTATATTATTTTATAAGAATAAGATGTAGGCGATCATGTCTCTGTATATATAACTTTTTTTTAGTTTTCTGTGAATAGATACTGGAGTATTTTCTCGTTGCTTTCTTCTCAGTCTTGAAATCTTCTATTAAATTGGCTGCCAACCAAGGCTTGAGAGCGCGGTCTAATGA
>OZ010608.1:17238480-17240980 GCA_963932145.1 Acanthosepion lycidas | reverse complement strand
ATCTCAGTCTGTTCGTATCTATCTATCTATCTATCTATCTATCTATCTATCTATCTATCTATCTATCTATCTCAGTCTGTTCATATCTATCTATCTATCTATCTATCTATCTATCTATCTATCTATCTATCTATCTATCTATCTAACCGTGCTTTCTTCTACAAAGCAGGACGCAGGTTGGATCCCCGCCGTAGAACACATTTTCTTTCTTCAAGATTTCTCAAATGTGCAAACCCAGAGATGTAATAGGCACCGTTTAAAACAAAAATACGGCGTCTATTTCAAATACGGCCATCCACTAAAAATAATATTTCAAGAAAGAAAATATCAAATCAAAATAAATACCTACATATATATATATAAATGTAAATATGTATCATATATATATATATATATGTAAATATGTATCATATATATATATATATATATATCTATCAAAATAAATACCTACATGTATTTATATATATATTAGAGAGAGAGAGAGAGAGAGAGAGAGAGAGAGAGAGAGAGAGAGAGAGAGAGTGATGCCTGAAACAAACAATAAACATTATCTATTTGGTAAAACAAAATCCTTCCCCTGCTCCCAAAATTTTAAGGGCTGACGATGCGGGGTAAAAGAAATATTTGATAGACCTTTTTGCTTACGGCCACATCACGTTGAGACACTGATTCCCGTTCGATCACCGAAGTTAAGCAACGTCGAGCCTAGACAGTACCTAGATGGATGACTAAATGAGAATACCAAGTGCTGTAAGTTTGGATGTGCGGGTGGTGTAATAGATAAGGATTCGGAAATATTAATCGGAGAACAGTGTTCCAATTCCAGTTGGGTTCGTTATATTTTCTTCCGTGCAAGTACCCTTAGACAAGGTACGAATTCACGTCTCTCCCCACCTCAGCTATGGGTTAATTACTAATACCTGTATCATTAAATTATTATTATCCTTGTCCGTAAAATTCGTCAAATCTAAAAATATTTTCTGGCTTTAAATAACCTGGAAATGGTTTGATAACCCGTAAAAAACGGAGCAATCAATCGATAGACTTTGATGAACAAAATAGTTTAAGCTGTGTTATATTTTATGCAGGAAGTGCACTCAATATCAGGTGTAGAGAGTGAATATATATGAAGAGACGTCATTAGCAATCATCAGATCCTTTATATGAAAGTTTTATTTTCCAAACACGATCAGCACATTGTGGCCGTGTTCATAGTTGATATTATTGATCGTTTCCTTTTTTTTAGTAATGCTTCCATTATTTAATGTTTTTTTTCTACATGTGCTATTACAATTGTATTATCAACGAGTATGTTATGGATAGAGTTTGGTAGGTCTCTATGTGTATTTAAATTTAAATGACACCTAATTGAGCTATGGACAGAGAGATGTAACGTGAGTCTTCTTGTTAAACATGTTGTAGTATATCCAATATAATTATTTACAAATTTGGATTGGTCAGGAACTCACTTCTTTAAGGGACACGTAAATTCGTAAATAATAATTGATTCTCTGGAATTTCGATCTTGCAGGTGAATTATTATTTTCGACAATAGGTCAAGGAGTTTAAATTTTTTTTTAAGTTTTCGTTATTGCAGCCTGAAGTTGTGGATTTCTTTATGACATTCCCAAGTGAAGATATTTGTAGAAATGATTTATTTCTGTGTGCTCAGTGTTGAAATTGGTTACTTTAGAAAGAAAAAGCCCAATATAGTAATCTAAAAGATGATTTGGAAAACCGTTATAACAAGTGTTTGTTTCACATCATTAAGTTCTTTAAAGGAACACCTATTTTATATCTGAGGGGGCATTGGCTTATAAAATTATATATATATATATATATATATATATATATATATATATATATATATATATATATATATATATATATAGGTGTGTGTGTGTATAGAGACAGAGAAATGTACGAGCATGTGTATTGTTCTCAGTATCGAAAGTGGAGCGTATGTAGATATTGCCAAGATATATATATATATATATATATATATATATATATATATATATATATATATATATATATATATATATATATATATAAGAAGAAATATAGACTTAAGGTGTGCTATATTTATGGGATAAAGTGGTCAGTATCAGAGATAGAGCGTGTGTAAATATAAAAGTGGGCATAGAAGTCAACACTTAGAGGCGACAGTCTGTTTCATGCTATGTGCAATCGTCAGGCCTGACGATTGCACATAGAATGAAACATATATATATATATATATATATATATATATATATATATATATATATATATATATATATATACACTTGTAAAATTGCATAAATAAGAAGAATAAAACGATATGTTTAAAATGCTTAAATCGCAGACGATATATTATATATATTATAATTAGATTATTATATATATATATATATATATATAAAGACATTTTTTATGTTTATATGTTTTTTTATAGATCCAAATATTTAAGTAAATGCTCTGTTTATAATAAATAATTTTCGGGCTATGTCCATTTCAT
>OZ010608.1:17223480-17235980 GCA_963932145.1 Acanthosepion lycidas | reverse complement strand
AAACACGACGATCAATCCTAAAGACTAGACGGGATATCTCTAGACATGGGCCGTGTAACGAGAACAGTCTAACCCTGTAGATTAAATAAAGGGCTCAGTCCAGAATACCAAGTATGCTATCCAGACTCATATAAACATAATGAAGGCCGAACAACAACAAAGGTGAAGACAATAGACCGAATATAAATAATGTAAATAAATATTAAAACAAATAAAAATATATCTTACATTTTGTTGAAACGGCAATAAAATGCTTGTATAAATTTTTGTAACTTGAAGAAAAAAGATTCATGCCTTTCCCAGAGTCATTTGTGCCAAAGTGAACACACACACACATACACACACACACAAACACACACACACACACATATATATATATATATATATATATATATATATATATATATATATACTATAATAACAAATATATATATCGCACACTGGGGTAGCCTGTTCTAGTTCCAGGTGCCATGTCTAATGGATGTCAGTTATCTCCTGTCAATTCCCCTCTGGAAGTTCTCCACTGCCTTAACCGGGTATTGAACTCACACTCTTTGGGTCCTGTCACTGGATCTAACGTATGCCTTTATCCATTGTGATAAAAATGGCGACAAAGATGAGGATAATAGTCCGAATAATGTAAATATTGTACATAATACCTCATCTCAGAAATATAGACAGATACTGAAGGGCCGAAACGTTGTAATAAATATGGCGGTAAAGATGAGGACAATAGTCCGAATAATGTAAATAGTGTACATAATACCTCATCTCAGAAATATAGACAGATACTGAAAGGCCGAAACGTTGTAATAAATATGGCGACAAAGATGAGAACAATAGTCCAAATAATGTAAATAGTGTACATAATACCTCATCTCAGAAATATAGACAGATACTGATTCACATCTTAGGCGTGCCCCATGTTAATGTGATCGTATGCTGCATTCTATTGGTATTCCACTTTAAAGAGAACACGTGTAACGCACCTTGGTAACTTGTGTTAAAGGAAACATGTATCACAATCTTATGTTACCCACTTTAAAATGATCATTTGTCCCATTGTATGGGTCCTCCATTTTAAAGTGGACATGTAGCACACTCTATGGGTGCCCCACGTCAAAATGAACGTGAATCAAATTCTTTGGGTATCGTCGCCTAACAAACTTTTATGTAAAAATAACAGAAGATCATCTTTGAGGGTGGACATCTTTGTTGTAATGTCCATATAATCACTCTGAAGATGGCTCATGTGAGCCGAAAGCTTAGATCGAGTAACAGCATAATAAAAAAAATTTGCCTTTATTTTTCCCGAAACTAAAGCCACTATATAAAGCTTAGAACGGCTCATGATCAAACATAATAGACATTCATTGTCTGTTATATTTAACAGTATATGTTGAGAACACACACACATACATATATATAGAGAGGTACGATGAGGATATGCATTGAAAGACGACTGTAAGTGTATAGCGTTTTCGGTGTAATATCCTAATATATATATATATATATATATATATATATATATAGTAAAGGTAATAAATCTGTTGGTATATAATCCAAGTGGCTCCTAATATCATAAGATATTAAAACTGATCCACGAAAAGAGCTCAATGTATTTATTATTACAGAGCAGAAATTAATACAAAATAAAATAGAAATCATCTCATATGGGAATAAAGCTTATAAACCTTTTTCGTCGGTCGATATAAGCTTATTACTCATATGAGGTGATTTTGGATTCTATTGTGTATTAATATACATATATCCCCCATATATATATATATGTGTGTGTGTGTGTGTGTGTTATGGTAATTTACCCACGCATGCATGGACTTTCCCAGCTATAAATAAGTGCAGGTACTGACTTTTGGAGAGAGAAGTTTCCAGCCGTCATCTCTGATAATCGGACCGAACATTCTTGCTGTAACACTCTCGTTTGTATATGTTTGTATTACTGTTTCTGTTAATATATTTGTTTAACTCAATTCCTCTCTTTGTGTCTTTATTTCTGGCCCTAACAAGGCCACAACAATATGTATGTATTCGTTGTAGTCTAATTATAAAGTAGATTGTGAATAATCCTGTCAAACTTCTAACTCAATCTTCTGAACTTGCCCTGTAATCGTTACAAATACGGGTTTGATATGAATGCCGTGTATCTTGATAGAATAATTGAATTAGAATGGCTATCGATGCCATTGGTTACAAGACAAATGGTCACTCTTTTTGATGGCAGAAGAAACAATCGACATTGTTTCGTGCTTCTTTTGATGCTATAAACTTTTAAAACTTACATCGATCTTTATTCGGTGCTTACAAAACGCCGTCTTGTGCCAAAGTTGTCATTTCGAAGTTTCCAATTTTCATTCAAACAATTTTAAAGGCATAAGCCCATTTTCCTTGTGCTAATGAAAACTAACAACAGCTGGAGTCCTTCGTTCTTGCAAAGGTGAATAAATTTTGGCATTCGATAATCCGACAGATTAGGAAACATTCTTAATTGTTGGTAACACGGACGTCATTGTTATAAAGAGAGGTGTTTTTTTTATTATTATTTCGCCCCAAGCAATGCGTTAATGTCACTAAGTTGTAAGGCTCTACTGAGTGATAGAAAATGAGAAGACTTTAGTGATAAAACAGGACAATAAAAGAACGGATGAGGAAGATATAAGATGTTATATTTAAATTTTTGAAGATCGCAGATGCCAGGCAAGCAAGAAACCAGAAGAAATATTTACAGGTGAGTCGCACGAAAGAAGAAACTATTACAATAGAACTTGCACTTACATCTACAATTTCAACTGTAAAAAGATGAGACCTAAATGCCACTCCAGTAATATTAGGTTGGTGCAAAAATAATGACGTAAAAATAATGACGTAATAATGATTACGTCATTATTTTTGCACCAACCTGTTTGTTGGAGTTACCAAGGAGGAAAGTTCGTTAGAACAATTGCCATGGAAATATTTATAGAAAGGACACAGTGAAGACACGTCACGGATTTCTATAAATGGGAATTATTTGATATGGCACCAAGACAACCTAATGGGTCATAGAATTGTTCACGTGCACCTTGGAATTCTGAATCATCTGTGGAAGTTTCTGGTGGATTAACATTAAATTTAACAAATTCATTTCCCCAAAAGTAACAAAAATCCAATAAAAATAATAAAAATTAAATTTGTTTTCAAATTCATTTCACTATTTTGTGCAGAGAAAGATTCTCGCGCAAATAAAGAATAGAAGAACATAAAGGAGCTGTAATATTATATTTAGGTACGTGCAAAAGTCTTTAGCGTCTTTAAAAAATTAATTATCCCCCCCCCCAATACTAAAGAAGCCAGGTCTAGTATTCACCGTGCGTGAGATGGATAGACCTGGCTTCTTTAGTATTTCCCCTTTTCTAGCGAGATTAATGCTCGACATGCGTACATATAAATTTTATATCAAAATAGAATTCTTTTTATTTTTCAATTTTCATTCAAAATACTCAAATTTTAGGAATACGTTTTCACAGCGTCGCCCACGTGACGACAACGTGACCAAGTTTAAACGGAACGCTGATCATATAAAACTTTCAGTTATCTGTTTGGATAAGTCTTGTTCTTATGCCCATCGTCTTTGTCATGTTGAATTGATAATGTTAATTATATTTTATGAATATGTCCTGAAGATGGTTTATTAGACCGAAACGTCCGACGTTGACATATTAACATTAAAACAGCATAATTGCATATAAGGATTTTTGTTTGTTTTTTCCGTATATTTTTCTTCATACTGTCGGATCTATATCCATATATTTGCTTACATATATATATATATATATATATATATATATATATATATATATATATATATATGTGTGTGTGTGTGTGTGTGTGTGTGTGTATATATATATATGTTTAAAATGTGTGTATTTAGGCAGCATTTTTTTCATTGATACATATTTCATTAAATAATATAGACAAGTGTTGTCGATTTATTTTATGTAAATACTTTTCATAACGTCTGATAAGCTTAATAACATTATCATTAAACGAAGAAAGAAAATCACTATATTGATCCATATTTTTTAATCCAATCTAAGCTTTCGGCTTACATAAGCCATGATCAAAGATGACAATTACTGTACAATATATTAAGCAATACACTGACAAAACAGTGATGATAGTCTGTTTCTGTCTACATGGAATATTTCTAAGCAACGACAAACTCGTGCATATAAGACGCTGGTAGCGAAAATCGCACCGCAGCTCATGACGTCAAACATGACCACGCGAGAGTGAAAAACGAGAAGTATTAAGTATGGGAATCTGTTAGTATAAACCAATGGCTTCTGTTACCAATTATAGACATTTAATAATATTTGTGGAGATTTAATAGTTTATTTTGTTCAGGTTAGGTTTCAACTGTTTTATGTATATAGCTTCAAGAATTTTTAGTTTTTGTTTATTGTTTTCATGTATATGTATATTATAGGATATTAAAACAATATGTACTTAGAAACAAGCAAAAGCATTAGCTTTAAATAGAAAGTTAGATAGAAAATGTACTCGGTGTAATTTACAATCACTTGATGAGACGCATTGGTATGCGTCGAAAGACGACTGCAATTGTGTAGCGATTTTTACATGTTGTTTCAATGTCCTATAATAAATAATATTGCTCTATTCTGTATTGTATTGAGCTCTTTTTTAAATTAAATGTACGAACGTTGGAATTGTGCACTATTATTTCTCATCTTACCTTGATATATATATATATATATATATATATATATATATGTATATATGTGTGTGTGTGAGTGTGTGTGTGTATGTGTGTTTATTCGGTCAGTAACCTTTCTTTTAAAAATCTTTCTTTAAATACGGCAGATAACGAAGAAGTAATGACATGTAGCATAATGCTGACATTATATATATATATATATATATATATATATATATATATATATATATATTGTAACCCGGATATAAGAGAGTTGTCGGGACCGGAGAAGAAGTCTCTTATATCTGGGTTTCTCTTATATACAGGTTTGGTCTATTTTGTTTAGGTAAGTATCGCTCTAATTTGGGACCAGATAAAATCTCTCTTATATCCGAGTTTCTCTTATATCAGGGTCTCTTATATCAGGGTTACACTGTATATATATATATATATATATATATATATATATATATATATATATATATATAAGGGAAACTCGCTCAATATCTTCGACAGAACGTTCTGAAGACATGGATGATATATAGAAAAGAATCAACATTGTATGACCCGGTGTCAGGTCTGTGTTTCAAGTGTTATTACTTCTTTAGCAATCTCTATATCTTGTCCAGTGATAAATTAAAGGCTGTCGGGGAAAATTGAAACATTCCTCTATTTAAAACTAATGTTTTTGCTTGTTTATATTATCACCTTTAATTTGCTAATTTCAACTTATTTATTTTTTAATTCATTAATTAATTTATTTATTGAATTTCTATTTTTTCGTTTATTTCATTGTTTTGTATATTTTTCGGTTCTAAATTTTCGTTTTGAAATAAAACCCACATACATATACCATATATTTAAAAGAATAAGTTTTATTTTTTATTTATAGTGTCTGAAGCATCAGTCGATACTGTTTCGTGTTTTTATTGATCAGGCAAACTTGTAAAAGTTAGATCTTTATTCGTCAGGCGCGCTTAAAAACGATGCGTTCCAAAGCTGTCCGTTTAGATTTTGAAATTAAAATACAGTAATTTCGAAGTCTCCAACTAGGATAATTTGCACTGAAGACACTCAAAAGGCATGAAACAATTTCCTCACAGTAACTGAAAAATATTTTATTTATTTATTTTTAAACTTGTTAATTAAGGTATTTAATTTCGATTTTTTCATCTGTTTAATTGTTTTGTTAATTTTCCGGCTCTAATTTTGACATTGAAACAAATATTTGAAAGAATAGATATTTTATATCTATTAAATATATTAATTTTTTCTAAAATGATAAGTGCTTTCCGTAAATTTGTCCGTTGGAGATGTAAAAATAATCGAAATTTGTATCACTTTCAAACTTTTGACTCACATGGGACATCTTCAGGAGTGTGAAAAAGTAAAGAGAGGGATTTTTTTTTTTTTAAATAAAACTGGTTTGAAAAAAAAAATACAATTTCTGAATATGTTTATATTTTGAAAACTGATTAAATCCGACATATTGTTATTTTTAATTGATTGTGTTTTTAATAGCTACACATATTCGAATAGAAATTCAATAATATTTTTATCCAGCTACATCTATCAACCCGAATATTCGAGAAACCTTGACCGGAGGCCTTACATGGCCGAACGGTCACGTACGTCAGATCCAAGCACGGTTTCCTATAGGGGAATCCTGCCGGAAGACGCATATTTTTCTGAGAAGATTTTTCGAATATTCAGGCCGGGAGATGTAGTTGGATAAAAAAATACCGTTTAATTAAAAAACAAAGCTTCTACTCGAAAATGAGTATCCATAAAAAATAACGTTTAAACAAATTAAATTAAAAATAACACACACACACACACACACACACATATATATATATATATAAGTTGACATGGTGGTCACCGTCTAGCGGCGACAGCCTGTTTCATCTTTAAATGCAATCGTCAGGGCATGTATGTTGTGTTTTGGCTCGGCTATTTATATGTGGTAGCGAGTAGTGCATTATGGGTAGGTCTATTGTTTTATTCTAACGGTTATGTTTCCAATTCTTCTAGAGGCAATTGAGTAGAAATAATTGTTGATACATCTTTGTGGTTACTTGTTAACTTTTTCATAACTTATTATTTATTATTGATTATTTTTTGTTGATTGTTATTTTATGTTTACTTGTGTTGATGTGTGCCTTCGTTGCTTGTTTATTGTTTACTTAATTTATTTACTTATTTTTATTTATTTTTATTTATTTTTCGTTTTTAGCTTTCGATTTTTAAGTAATAAATTGTTTTCGTGCATGCATTTTGAGATGAGTTCCGATCGTTTATTTAGTAGTTTGTTTTGGTCAGGGAAGGTAATTATAGGTATTTTCTCCTTCAAACAGAATTTACAGTTTTTGGATTGACTGTTGTAGGCTGATATTCTTTTCTTTATTTTCCATATTTTTCGTGTGTTTTGGTTTTTGTTTGTAATTTCCCATATATGTTTAGAAAGCATTGTGCTTTTGCGTATTTAATAATAATAATAATAATAATAATAATAATAATAAATCTGCAACTTCTACGGGAAGGAAACTGAAAGAAACTGGTACCAACACCACCCAGACCCAGTTACGGAGATAGGATCTGTTACAATTCTATGGGACTACACAATTCACACTGACAGAACAATCAAGGCCAACCGACCAGATATTGTTATTAAAGACCACAAACAAAAACGGTGCCTCCTTATTGATATGGCAGTCCCTGCTGACTGCAATGTATCTTTGAAGATATTCAAAAAGCTGTCAAAATACAAGGACCTTGAAATAGAGGTCTCGAAAATGTGGCATATGGGAACATCAACAATCCCTGTTGTAGTTGGAGCCCTAGGACTGGTTGGAAAAGATTGCAGTAGACTAATTGCAGGGATCCCTGGAAGCCCATGCCTCAAGGAGATACAAAAAATTGTTCTGATAAGTACAGCCCACACTTTACGAAGGGCTCTATCTATGTAATTTTTTTTTTTTTTTTTTTTTTTTTGTCAGTGAAAAGTGTCATGATGCCATTTCTAACCTTAGGTCCCTGGGTGGGACCCGGAAAGAAATGTGTAAACGCCAGAAAGCAAAGAAAATAAAAATGATAATAATAATAATAACAACGAAACTGACCCATAACTGCATCGAGTTTCTTTAAAAACTTACCTCTTTTTATCTAATCTATGTTGTTGTTTAATGGCAATCTTTGTGCTGGCGGATTTAAAATTTTAGGTTAGGTTCTCTTTAAAAATAAATTTATTCCTGCAGTAATGGGTTAACTAGTTGCATTAGCCTAACGTAGAAGGAGTTAATTAAACAAAGTAAGGCATGAACCCTACTAATTATTAAATCCAGAGGGTGGCCCCGAAACTTTTCACACACACACACACACACATATATATATATATATATATATATATATATATATATATATATATATATGGATTATATATATATATATATATATATATATATATATATATATATATATATTTATTAGTATGAATTTATCTTTTGTTAAAACCTCCTATTTCGCATTCTATGAAAACATTCTCGAAACATGATTACAAACAAATGTGTGATTTTATATAAACGCTTAAACTTATTTTTCAGGGAATTTTGATGGTTCCATAAAGAAAGAAAACTAAAGTGAATTCATAGAAAAATTTACTCAGTAGAGTTTGTGCCTCAGTGTATTTCCGTCAGCAGATGTGATAATACAGGGACAACGGAGAGAGAGAGGAAGCCGTCTTTTAAACCCACCCGATAAAACCACACACACATTACAAACATTCAGATACTGATATGATTCAGAGTAAAATATACCTGAATAACAACAACTACACATTCAAATACATACAGACAGATTTTGTTTTGAGATTATTTTCTAAATATATTTCTATATGAGGGTATATATAAAGGTGTAGAAAGTTGGTTGCTTATGGTTCTAAAATATATATCTTCAATATTTGAGACTATATTAATAAACTTATGAATACATACATACATATATGTGTTCGTGTGTGTGAGTATATATATATATATATATATATATATATGTATATATATATATATATATATATATATATATATATATATATATATATATATATATATATATATATGATCGTGATCGACTCTCCCGTCGAGATTCGACGTATGAGGGTCAAGCAGATCAGTTTCCAGGAAACCGACAGCCCGACACCGCTACATGAGATTTGATTATAGTGGTGAAGGCCTCGTGCAGGACCATCCACACTTTTTGGAGGGACGAATACAGAGACCTGGTGCACCGAATGCCACAAGGTTCCCAAACGACCCTCTGCAGGTTTTGAATTCAGAATTGTCCTTCTCCTAGACTAGTTGCCATCCAAGGCTATAGAACCCAGTCTGTCCTGCTATTTTAACCATAGCTGGAAGGAGAAGAAGAAGAGGATTCATACGTTTCCCAAGGGTATTAGCACGTAAGTGAATGTAATGGATTCGACTGGAATTCGAACTCGGCTCTCCAATATATATATATATGTATGTGTGTGTGTGTGAGTTAAAGATCAAATGTCAATCAAATATGGATTGAAATCCAACAGAATGATGAGCTAAAGAACAAACATGAAACGTTCTTCAATCCAACATGTTTCGATTTTATTAAACCTTCATCAGAGAATGAGATGTGGAGAAATAGAAGGAAGTAATTTTTGTATTTTTTCCTATTGTGTTGTTTGAGTTTCATTGGTTAATCAGGTTTCACGTGCATTCAACGTTAGTATAATTTGTGGCGTTCTGAATTCAAAGAGAGACGTGTTTATTAGATATATATATATATATATATATATATATATATAAATACAAGAATATATTTATATATATATTGTGTCCATTTAGATAGCAACTTTTCATTAATGCATGTTTCATTAAATAATATAGACAAGTTTTGTCTATTTATTTTAAGTAAGTTCCTTTCATATTGTCTGATAAGCTTAATCACATTATCATTGAAAGGCGAAAAGAAAACACCATATTGATACATGTTTAAATCCTATCTAAGCTTTCGGCTTACATAAGCCATTATCAAAGATGACAATTTCAATATATCAAACAACACACGGACGAAACAACAATAATAGTTGGCCCTTGCTGCATGAAAAATTTCAATGAAACGACAAACTCGTGTATACGAAACGCGAGAGTGAAAACTAGAAGTATTAAGTATGGGAAGCCGTTCGTATAAACCAATGGCTCCTGTTATAAATTATAGGCATTTATGAATATTTGTGGACATTTCATATTTTGTTCAGATTAGGTTTCAACTCTTTAATGTATATAGCTTCAAGAATTTTTAATTTCTGTTTATTGTTTTCATGTTTAAGTATAGTTGTGTTTTCGACAAGGATTTTTCGGAATTGAGTACGCGGTCAGGCATGTTGAAGCTATATACATAAAAAACAACGCGCATGCACGAAATTAACTCTCTCTCTGCCTCTCTCTCTCACTCTCTCTCTCTCTCTCTCTATATATATATATATATATATATATATATCAGAAGTGCTGGAAAGATTTAGGTTTGACTCATTTCTTAAATTAATGTATCCAAATATTTGTCAGCTGGACAGTATAGTAGGGTCAGTTGGGCACAGTCAGTGAGAAAAAGAGCCCTATGACAGAATTCAGGATGCCATAAATTTGGAAAATGCATGCTGTACTGCTTGGCGTTCGCACCAGAAGCTCCGTTATGAACAATTCAATGTGTTTGGGTATCAATCTGAGGATAATGAAGAGAATTCGAAAAGAGCTGGATGAGTCTAATGGTGAATACGAAGATACAGCAGTTCGGAAAACTCATCATTCTGATAAGAAAAGAACACCCGAATTTTTTGGTGTGAGCCTCAAACTCAAGTCGGAGGCCTACATCAAGTGCCCTGAGAGGGTAGTGCTGTCCTGGGCAATAGGTGGCTGCTGGAAGAGTCTATGCCTGGCAACAGGACTCCGCATCATGCTACACAAGCAGAACAACCCAGTCATGACTGTCAGATAATTTCAGTGACCACATCACCCCTTACATCGTGCCGCCTATCTCTCCAGACTGCAACTCCCTTGATTGTTATGTGTGGGACGCAATTAAACGAGAGACCAACAAAACTCCTTGTAACACTAAAGATGACCCGAAGGCAAGGAGTATGGCAGTATTCACCAATTTAAACAAGGAGACCGTCCAGAAGAGATGCAGGAGATTCAGACGTCGTCTGGAAACCGTGATTGAAGCCATTGGAGATTTTATTGAATAAATTTACTCTTTAGTATTTCAAGATATTTTTGTGTAATTTTGGTAAATATCTCTGTTAAAATGAGATGTCAATATTATTTTCATTTTTGCATCATTTAGACGACAATTTTTCCATCACACGCTGCATCTGTGTGTCTTTGTGTGCTTGTATAGAGATTTTTAAAGTGTTGTTGTGTGATATCATTTGGTGTGTTTAGTTTTGATAGAATTAACAAAAATGATCGCTTTTAATTGTACTGTCACAGATGTCTTGTTAATATACATTTTAACGAAACTAAAATTTGACGATCTTTTGTTATTGATGAGAGAAGAAAATGTGTAACAATTTCGGCAACTAATCTTTTCAAATGAATGAAACAAAAATAAGGAAAAATTTGTTCAATCGATGAAGAAGTTTCTGTGAATAATCGAACAAACCAAAAATGGTTTTTGAAATTTATAACTGAGAATTGTAGTTAAATAATACTCTACGGACAGTTAGATTAGCTGAAAATAAGTTAAATCATTATTATGATTAATTAGTTAATTATTTCTTTGGGAATTATCCACTTTAAATGAGGGACGGTGGTTAAGCAACATATTCAAAATATCTAAATCTAAAAGCACTTTGCACCTTTTATGGTAATCACATTGATGTATAGCTTATAAATTAATCGATAAAAAAAAAAAAAAAACTACTGGAGCACATTTCTATAGGTATTTCGCCACTTAAAATCTATTTTTTATACAAAATGTGACAAACATTGAAAAGTGGATAATTTACATATTTTGATTGATTGAATTGTTTCTTTTTTATAGCTTACCAACCTTTTACAATATATTTTTGATGGTAATAATTACTTTTTCAGATAATAAGGATTTACTGATACAATTTCTTCTAATTAACCCATAGCTGGAGAGAGAACGGGTGGATTCATACCTTTTCCAAGGGTATTTGTGTGTACGGGAATATAACGAACCTAACTCGGAAGTCGACTCTCTGATTTGCGTTATCCATATGACATATATATATATATATATATATATATATATATATATATATATATATATATATATATATTGGCGTATTAAAGCGTATTTGGTGTGACGAGTTCGAATTCCATTTGAGGCTGTAAATTTTGATATTGCATTTCTTTTTGGGATCATCAAATTTCATTGTTAAATTTTCTCGTTACAGGTATGCCACGATGGTGGTTGGAAAACTACCTCTATCTGCTTTCGTGGCCCATTCAGCATGTGTATGTATGTATACGTGTATACTTATGTATGTATACATGTATACTTATGTATGTGCGTATAAGTGTGGATGTATGTTTGTTTTTTTTTTTTCTACGGCATATCAATCTCACTGGGTTAGTTAATGCGGGCAAATTAATTCTGACAATTTTAAAAAAAAATATATTGCTGGTAATGTTTTTCCTTCAAAAAATTTGTTACTGGTATTAAAACCTATTTTTACACTTTCATGGTGTTTTAACCCCAGTTTTAGATGGGACTCTAAAGGTGCTACCACTCC
>OZ010608.1:17173480-17205980 GCA_963932145.1 Acanthosepion lycidas | reverse complement strand
AGAGTTCTCATGAGAACTCTTATGTAGTGTGTTGGAATCATATTTTTAAATAAATGATTATATATATATATATATATATATATATATATATATAAAAGCAAAATTTGGAGGCGACGCTCATTTCAGACCAGAATGACTTTCTCTTCCTGAAATCTTTCGATATATATTTAATAATTATAATAATTAATATAGTTATAATAATTATAATAATGAAAGTAACTCCTTATTGCATAAAATCGCTTTAAAATTTTAGCTCCTTTGTCGTAATTTGGTATAATAGTAATTTGCTAATCTACTAATTTGTTTATAATGGTAAATCTTAGAGATGGCAGAGTTTAAACTTGAGGCAACCACCTATCTACAATATTGGACGACATGCTCTAATAGATGAAACAGTTAATTAAACTGAAGAACTTGTGAAACGTACTAATTACTAATCCAGAGCGGGGATATATATTGTGTATATATATTGCAGTGAGCATTAAACTGACAGTCACCAGGCAGAGTTGCTCCCTATGTCCACACACCCTATATTAATAAACGATCTATCTATCGACATACGATACTGAACAATCTTCCCCTATAAATATTGATAATGATATATATATATATATATATATATATATATATATATATATATATATATATATATAATTCAGAAAACATTGAATTACTTACACACACTATATATATATATATATATATATATATATATATATATATATATATATATATAAATATGGCTATATATTAAAGAGAGAAAAATCCGCAATTGTTTTAGATTATAATGTATTTTTTAATATACTTCATTCTATATATTTTGCTACATGTGTTTCGGATTTTGAGACCTGCATCAGGCGAAGAATGGTTATTTCTATATATTATTTAAAGGAAAAAAATTTACTGCCTATGTTAAATCTCTCGTTAGAACAACAATAAATTCTTGTCTAAATTACGAAAAATGGAAAAAAACTCACTGACATCTCATTTAAAAAGATATATTTACAAAAATTACACAAAATTATCTTGAAATACTAAAGAGTAAATTTATTCGATAAATTTGCCATTGGCTTGAAGCACGCTTTCCAGACGACTTCTGAATCTCCTGCATCTCTTCTGGACGGTCTCCTTGTTTAAGTTGGTGAATGCTGCCATAAGCATTGCCTTCAGTTCAGTGTCACAAAGAGTTACGTTGGTCTCTCTCTCAACTGCGCCCCACACATAATAATCAAGGTTGCTGGTGTCTGGGGTGTTAGATGGCCAAATGTAATGGGTGATAGAGCCGTAGAAATTGTCTGACAGCCATGACTGAGTTCTCCAGCTTGTGTGCAGAGTCTTGGTGGCAGACGTAGGGGGTTCCAGCAGCTACCCTATCGACCCAGAGCAGCAAAACCTCTTGATGTAGGCTTGCGAGTTGAGTCTGAGACCCTCACTAAAAAATTATAAGAACATTTTTAAATATTTCATTAATTAAGCTACTTCCATTGAGTTGTAAATTGTTCGCATATTGATCCCATTCGAAATTATTTTTTGTCCTGTTTTAGCCACAATCGATCATTGTTTTTACTTGGCTTCTCTTCGTCCCCTAAAGTTTTTTTCATCACACATTGCCGATATATATATATATATATGTGTGTGTGTGTGTGTGAAAAAATATATATAACTCGTGAGGTAAATAATCCAAAGTTCTTTAGTATTTTTGTTATTATTTAAAAAAAAATAGTGCTCGATACAAAAGTAGAACATAAATATAATTATTTATTTAAAAATATGATTCCGACACGCTACATAAGAGTTCTCATGTTTCAAAACAAGAGCCGAAAACTTCAATATAATTATTTGAATTAAATTGAATTAAAGTACTAAGCTCTGTTCCATCTTCAAGCGAAATTTTTTTTTGAATAACTTATTTTTGAAATTTACGTCTTTTATAAGCATATTCATTATTGAAATCAAAATTTCTATGGTAACGGCTAGAGCGATTGTTTAAAGAAAAGGGGCGTAAGGTGTAATTTGTATCAATATCTCAGTTACATTCACAGATATCAAGTCATGGTAAGGTTATATATATATATATATATATATATATATATATATATATATATATATATATATATATATCAAAGCAAAAATAAGGAAAAATAAGTAAAAATAATTAATCCAAATAAATAAATTAAAAACTGCCCATTCGTCAAAATAACAGAATAGACTACGGCAAGCAATCTAAACATTGGACAAATAAATAGCTTTAATTATCTTCCCAAACCAAAACAAACTATTAAATAAGAGACCTAAGGAAACCGCCCCCAGCCCGAAATTTTTAATAACGTTACCGTTAATAACGTTAAGTAAATCGCCAACAAAATTTTATACTACGTTAATAAAACATCAAAAAACGAAAAGAATAAATAATACAAAATGATAATTAAAAACAAGTAAAATAAATTAACCCAAATAAATAAATGAATAAGCCACTCACGTAAAAATAACCGGCAGAATAGATTACCCACAATGCACCACTGACCCATATTCTATAAATAGCCGGGGAAAAATCCATCATTCGCGGTCTGACGATTGTGTTGAGGCAGTCGACACGCAGTCTCTGACTTTGTGCGACTTCTGTCGAACTCTCGGCTTTGGCAGAGAGGAACACGGACGAAGCTTTGCCGAAGGGCAAAGTCTCGTTCATGGAGGTAGACAGGTCCAGAACCCGCTTATGCGGGTTCTAAGGGATTATTTTTTGGCCGAGCCTACAGGCTCGGAGAAACCCACGTTAAACTCGGCCTTGTGCCACTTACATTCCTCGTGGGGGGACTGTTAAATATCGGCCTGACGATTGCGTCCAGCAGGAAACAGCCTGTCGCCTCTGAGTGTTAACTTAAATGTTCACTTTTATATTTATATTTACACACGCTCTATCTCTGATATTGAGCACTTTATCCCACAAATATAGCACACCTTAAAACTATATTTCTTCATATATATATATATATATATATATATATATCTTTCTTGGCAATGTTCAACCTTCACCATATATATATATATATATATATATATATATATATATATATATATATATTTATATATATGTGTGTGTGCGCGTCCATAGGTGTGAATATATATATATATATATATATGTGTGTGTAAAATCTGTAGGGAAACAGAAAGAAAAGGCAGAGAAGAGAAAGAGAAAGAGAGAGAGAGAGAGAGAGAGTGGGGCAGAGAGAGATGGAGAAAAAGAAAATATGCAAACGAAAAGTGATAGAGAGAAAAAGTGTGAGGGAAAAGCCAGAGAAAAGAAAAGACAAAAGTAAAAAGGATAAAAATAGAAAGAAAGAGAGATTATGTGGAAGAGTAACCAATGTCTACTGGTTGTTTTTCTTTTTCTGTTTTTTTTAATTCAATCCATCTGGACTTGAAAACATTGGGCCTTTTGATGTTTTTATGTGTGGAGACATTATTAAAAGGCGCATACAAGGCATATTATTAAAAGTTTTCATGTTTGGGAAACATTACTTAAACAGAAGTGTTGCTGTTATGTCTTCCACGTCAGTTACGATGAGTTTTAATTCATGAAACTTTTGATAATTATTGCGTCTTGTTCATGAAAGCACAAAAGGTGAAATAGGAAGAGGAATAATAGAAAGCAAGGAAGACTGGCATCTTTCTATTTCTGAGACGAGCTATTTACACTATTTACATCATTCGAACTGTTTTCCTCATCTTTATTGCTATATTCACGACATTTCGGTCGTTGCATGCTTCGAACTTCTTCAGGATCTGTCTATATTTCTGAGATGAGCTATTTAAAGTAATTACATCATTCGAACTGTTTACCTCGTCTTTATTGCCATATTCACGGCATTTCGGCCGTTGTATGCTCCGGCCCTCTTCAGGATCTGTCTATATTGCTGAGATGTACTATTTACACTATTTACATCATTCGAACGATTATCCTCATCTAAAAAATAAAATAAAAATAATATGCAACCCTCTGCCCCCACCAAAAGACAACAAAAAATCAAACTAATATATATATATATATATATATATATATATATATATATATAATCTGATGCCTTATTTTGCCTGTGCGGCCACATTTCCTTTGATTTTTATCCATGACGTCACTTGAACTGATTCAAACTTTCAGTTTTCTATAGCCTCCCAGCATGTACAATCTTGTCTACCACACTGACATCACACGGTTCTTAGTAATGACTGAGACAGTCGAACGTAACAACAACAGAACAAAATGAACTTCAGACAATTTATCCAAAATTTCCATCTTTACCTTATTTGACATTTGAAAAATGCAATAAAATTTAAGCAGATGGATGACTAAATGTAGCGTCCTGTTTGGTCAAAATTCAGTCCTTTGATGGTGAGACTGGAGTGACTTCTGCAGTGCGTATAGCTGGGCGATTTTATATGGTGGCTGTACACTGCCTAAAATCCATGCCCTCACCCTTTCGGACGTTCCGACTAGGTCCAAAGGAATACAAAGCATTACATTTGAGGACGGCTTGGCTGCTGGAGATGCCGGAAAATTGTCAGTTTTGACAGCCAACTTCTTCTCGGCACTGTAGGAGAAGGAAAACCCTGATTTTAAATTTTAGCTGCCTTCCAGTCATATTCAAAAGACGGAAAAGGCTATAATATATATATATATATATATATATATATATATATATATATATATATATATATATGTATGTATGTATGTATATTAGCCTTGGAGCGGGTAGAATGGAGAGCAACGTGTTTTAGTGGACTCAGCAATTTTCAATCTGCTTGTCTGAATCATTTTCAAGAAGCGAGAGCAAGATCTAAAAGGTCAGCCAATCTAATGATGTAGTCGCAGAAATTGTCTAACAGCCATCACTGAGTTCTCCAGTTTGTGTAGCATGGTGCAGAGTCTTGTTGCCAGACGTAGGGTCTTCCAGCAGCCACCCCGTTGACCAAGGGCAGTACTACTTCCTTAAGGCATTTAATCTAGTCCCCTCCACCGTTGAGACTAAGGCCCTCATCAAAAAAATTAGGTATTTTTTTTTATCGGAACCATCAGAGTGTTTTCCAAGCTGACGTACCTTCGTAATCACAATTAGACTCATCCAACTCTTTCCGAATCCTCTGTACTGTCCTCAGACTGACACCAAAATATTCTGAAATGTTCGTATTGGATCTTTCGACGCGAATGTCAAGCAGTACAGCATGCTTTTCCCAAATTTCTGGCGGAATGAATTGTATCCTCGTGCACTTTTTCTCATAGACGGTGCCCAACTGACCCAACTATACTGTGCAGTCGACAAAATCAATATCAAACATCGTGCGTGCACGAAATTAAAACATAAAATGGCTGCAATTTACCGATCGCACTCTATATATTAAAGGCTATATTTCATGTTGGAAAGAAATTTCTGTCCAAATATATCTTGTATATTATAAGTCAGGATATCAATGCTTATAGCAATATCAATATAACCTCTACTGTTTCATAGAACCTCAATGTATATGTCAACAAGTTTATAGATGCCACATTTACAAAATTCTTTAGTCTTTGATGTAAAATTCGAGACCAACGCACATTCAATCACTTCAACATGTCGACCTCAAGCCATCGAAATGGTTCTAAAAAATTCCTAGACAAGTGACAATGAGAAGGATCAAAGTTGGGAGAATATGGAGAACAAAGAAATTTTCCACAAGTGCGCTCTTCAATCCCGTGGACGCGCATTACCATGATGCAGGATTTCTCCATTTCTGTTAAGTAAGGATGGACGTTTTTCTGAAAGTTACTTTCAAACGACAAGGAGATCAGCGTATATTGCTTTATTATTGTCCAACAGTTCGTAATGAATTATTCCTTGAAGATGCCACCATACACTCACACTGATCCTGGGTGAAATTCTCCTCTCGCTTGTTGAGCAGATCTATTTCCTCGACTGGTCCACGGAATTATGACAAAGGATCCATTTTTTATGATTCAAACCTCTCCAAAAATGTTGTCATGACTTGTAACAATCGACACATTCTCTTGGGACAGGTTGTGCCAGGCACATTTTTCATCCATTAAAAACTTTTCAATCTTTTTCTGTTCGCGTAGGACTGACCAATATTACATTTCTCACAAAGTTCCTTATCTATGGCGTTAGTATTTACTGGAACAACTGCTTCCAAATCCCCTGAATCGAATCCTTTTGGACGACCTCCTAGACTTCTAGGCTATTCCCAGTTTTGAATCGAGAAAAAGGATCTCCTGCAAATTCTTTCACTCAATGCAGCGACTTCCAAAATACGCTTTTATATTTTGCTGCTGCCCTTGCGTTGACCCCCTCATAAAAGTCTATTAAAGAGTGCAACATACCTAATGTCTTCTATAGTTGGGACGAACACAGAGGAAATTCCCAGTTATATTATGAGTAATATTCTTATAATCTGAAAGAAAAAGATACAACTTATTCATAGTAGCATTACTAAACATAAAGAGAAAATACATTAATAAATTTTGTTCACCTGACAAATCAGACAGAACTTATGTTCTAACAGTATATACATATATATATATATATATATATATATATATATATATATATATATATATATATATATATATATATGTAACGTCAAGTCGTTTGAAGATGGCGTTGTGTGAAACTCGAGTCACAACTAGAGCCATCCTTTAATACGATTTGACATTGGTAAGCGTATTGAGTTCGGTCTAGGCAATCTCGGCTTCGAGCACTTTACCACGAGCACGTAAGTTTACTTTCTAGCATTTTTTCTCTATCTTTTTTCAGTATTTTCATCTTTATTCGAGACTGTATCTAGATAAGAGTTTATGTCTTGTCAAACAGTCCGCTGGTTGCACCAACGATTTTTGTTTAATACCATATATATATATATAATTTATAATTTGCTCTGTATCATACATTGATCTCTCATATAAACTGAAAAGTCCTCTTTGTAATATTCCTACCAATTACATTTTGGCATTACATACATATATACATACATATATATATATATATATATATATATATATATATATATATATATATATATATATATATATATATAAGAAAGATATATAATTTTGTAAAATTTTATATATCAACAAACAGTATTAAAAATATATAAAACTGGGAAATTTCTTGTGACGTATTTTATCCGTTGGATAACGTCGGACTGGGCTTTGTTGATGTTGTCCCGTCTACACATGCGTACGAATCCAGAGATCGCAGGCAGTTTCAAATTTTTTTGAAAGAATATTTTTGAAAGAATATATTTGTTTCAACCTTGTCAAATTCATCTGTATACTTTATTCAAAAATATTTTTTTTAGAAAATTTTGAAACTACCATCATCTCTCGTATCGTGAACATGTGTAGACGTGGCAACATCTGTGACGTCACCCCCGGACTGTCTGTCCCCGTGCTATCCCGTGACGACTAATGTGACTTGGTATCGGTCGCGGCGCCAAATGTGACGTGATCCTGTTGTCACGGCACCAAATGTGACGTTCTAACCGTTGGCTGATTCGGATGGGAATCTGGTTAGATTCGGTATCAGCTTTGTCGTTCCCAGTTCGCCTCCAACGTCTGGTTACCGAAGTAACTGCTTTGATTTCTAGTCTAACTTACCCACGTTGCGATTTGATCTTAGGTAGACGAAATCAATCAGTCGCCGGGCCGTAATGCAAGCCGAATTCGAGCAAAGGTGACATCGCACAAGTATATGTAAAAGAAAATAAAGTAACAACTCGAAAAGTTCAAATGTGTTAAAAAAAGAATAAAAAATATTTTTATATCTGGTTGCTGAATACAGGACTGCGTCTTTCTCCCAAACCGCTAATATGGATACGTGACACTTTGCGTTTGTTAGGCTAGTCTTAGTATCTTAAGTTGTTTTTCGATAACTGTTTTTTTGTATCTTCAGGCGATATTTGTAAAACGTGTTTTGGTGGTGTGAGTCTAAGTCGTTCTTCAAAAAATAAATTGTTTTTGGTTAGAAGTTTAAGTCGGAATGCGTGGATCTTCAGTCAACTTTCTGCGTGGTTGGTCTCAGAGATCACAGCTCAACTCTGTCTGCGTCTGCGTCTCTCTCTCCAACTCTCCAACTTCACTGTCTGCTGTCTGCTCCGTTTATATGGACGCCGACCAAAACCGGGTGTGGGCTTGTCGTGGTTTGGGTTCCTCGATAATTTCAAATCCACAATAAGGATATTCTTTGTTTTCGGACAGAAAAATTTATCACTTTCCATTTTTTAAAGTCCATTACTTTCTGCTCCAGTGGGGTTCTTAAGGAATTCGTCCTCCTAAATTCCTCCTTTCTCATATTGTTATCTCACACCAATCCCCTCAGATGGTGCCAACAGGTTTCCCTTCTTTTTCATAGTGGTATCTCACACCAATCCCCTCAGAGGCGTCAACAGGCCTCCCCTCCTTCTCATAGGTTTACCTTCGCCCACCGCTCACGCCACCACTCAGCCAATGACGCTCCGCAGCGCGGGTGTTTACAATTATCGCTCAAAGGAAAAAAAATTATCTTCCTTTTTTTCTTTTCTTTCTTTTCCCTCCACCAGACCCCTACGACTCGTAGTGTGGTCCTTAATCTCTATCTTAACCGAATGTCATCTGGAATTTATCAACGAGATTTTCACCAGCGTCAAATGGGTGGTTAACTGGACGTCTTCGCACTCTGTCGCCAATTATCTGTCCCGGTAACAAACTTTTATCATGTCCAGGTCTGGACAATAAAACAGGCGTCTTTTTTCCAAAAACAAATGATATCTCCGAAAGATAGTTAATGGTTTATTCTTTTCCCTTCCTTTTTCTTTGGGGGTGGCCTAAGCTGATGCCATTCTCGGTCAGTGCCTGCCCTGATTACGATTATCTTCCATCATTCTATTTTGTAGGCCACTTGACCAATTTGAAATTTTCATTATTGCCATTGCTATCTTTTATCCGCCGCGTCATAGCATAAATTAATTCTGACAGATCCGAGATCTTAAGAATTTCCTATCTTCTGCGATACTTTTTTTCGCAAATGAAAATAAAATCTTTACCACTTTTCTTTGTTAAAAAAATAACATCGCTCAGTATGTCTTTCCGAGATAGCTTCTTCTCGCCTTAATTATTTCTCGCTTTTAATTTTCACGCGACCGCTAAATAGTGTCACATATCAACAAAACCCAGTCCGATGAAATCCAAACACTTGAAACACGTCACAATCAATTTTCTAGTTTGTCATATATATATATATATATATATATATATATATATATATATATATATATATATATGTTATGGTACTTATTCTATTGCAATGGACTGTCCCACAGGTAATAAATAGCAGTGGCAAGTTCGGATCAGTGGTGTTGAGCTAGTCAGACGATATCGGACATTGAAGGACCAACCATCACAACTAGATTTGCTGCGTCATTAACTCTTATTTCCAAGTTCCTAACGTTTTGTACGTTGAACCTAATTTAGGACGACTTATTAAAATACAAGCCTCCACTGTGAAAACTACTCTACAACAATATATATATATATATATATATATATATATATATATATATATATATATATATATGTGTGTGTGTGTGTGTGGGTGTGTGTGTGTGTGATTGAATCTCCCGTAAATTTCAAAGTATGAGGATCCGACGATCTCACTTAGTTTTTATGTTTGTGTCGTATGTGGCACTTCAGTTCCTCTAGGGACCTGCATACAGGCCCACATATTGTACAGCAGTGAGGATCTCGGGCTCAGGTATAAGGACAAGCTAAAGAGTAACTTCTCAGTTGTCAATGTGTCTCATACTAAGTTTTTGGAATTCATTTCTTTTCTCCCCATAAGATATGAAGCAAATAGTAGGCTAAAATATCCTCTGGGGCCTATCTACCCTCTTCTACTGGCTACCTCTCAGCGTAGGAGAAAGCCAAATCTGTATTCAAAATCTTGAAGGAATTCACCATAAAAAAGTGAAAGAAAACGTGCGAAAAGAGTACCATAGAAGGATGCGACTGATATTAGGAACTGGATTGACTTCAGTATCTGTCTATATTTATCCACAGTGCCATGTGCACTTGAGAACATTCCAACCACCTGAAAAAGGCTGGACAACGGCCGAATTGAATTCTCAGAACAGAATTATGACCATTATTAGCCTTGCTATCCCAATGGTTCAATATAGTTCAAACATTTGGAACTGAACATAAAATGATATCAGAAAACTGGATTTTAAAACAAAAAGCCTCTTTCTAAGCATGACATTCATCATTTAAAGGCTGATGGAGACCCTCTATACATACTCATTAAAAAAAGAGGGAGAGGTCATATTCAGCTAGAATTGTCATACAAGACAACAACTATTGACTTGCTAACATAAATGGAAACAACAAAGAACTCGATGATACAATTAATAAAACAACACGAAAACAGAAAGAAAAAAATATTCAATCATTGAAGAAAGTTGTAAATACAAGAGATTTACATTTCGTAGATTCTGTAGAAAAGCAAAAACAGAATCCAAGAACCAACAAAAAATTATGAAAAAAAAAGCCAAGGATAAAGATCTTGAACAGATGAAACAACGTCAGGAAGACAAACCTCTGCATGGTCAATATCTAGTACTAATAAAGTCAATGATGACTTATCGATAGTTACGAGCATCTGGATTAAAGGCTTTATTTTTGCAGCGTAAGACCAGAATCTTTTCACTAGACACTTTCAAGCACATATCATACATAATAGTTTAGGTCCAAAATGTAGGTTCTTTGACAAATATCAGGAAACCATAGATCATCTAATCTCAGGATGTTCTGTACTTGCGTCAAATGAATATCAAAATTGTCATGAGAGAGTGGGCCAATATTTACACTGGACAATGTGCAAATACTTTGGGAAAGATGTTATTAATCTCAACCAGAAGCGGTTACAGAAATAGAAGACATCACAATTCTATGGGATGACACCATCTTTACAGACAAGAAGATTGAAGTAAATAGACCGGATATAATAAAAACTTGTCTACTAATTTATATGACTTGCCCAGCGAACTTTAACATAGCAACCAAGGAATTTGAAAAACTATTGAATTATAAAAACCTGGAAATCGAAATAGAAAAAAATGTGGACACTGAAAACAAGAATAGTACCAGTCATTGTAGGTGCGCTTGGAATGATAACAAAAGGAACACAACAACGCATTGAAAAAATCGCTGGAAATCCTAGCTTAAAAGAATTACAAAAAATATTTGATAAGTACAGCACACAAACTAAGATGAAGTTTGAACTTGTAACGCTAGTGATGTTAAGCGAGAAAAAAAACAAATCAATGAATGGAACCATAACAACACACCACTGCCTGCCTTAGGTGTACCCACAGATTTGGTAGATAGTATGACATTACAAGAAATCAAAATATAATAAAAATAAAAAAGATAATAATAATAATAATAATAATAATAATAATAATAATAATAATAAGAAGAAGAAGAAGAAGAAGAAGAAGAAGAAGAAGAAGAAAATAAATGGAAATAATTGATACAAAATCTCCGGACATAACCAACTGGCGTTCAACGGAGCACTTGCAACTAAATACTAGTTGTAGTTAGTCCATATATTCGACAGTATCTCTTGCATACAACCTCCTTCGCAACGACGAAAATTGACGAGAACATAAACCACAACAAATTGTATAGAATTAAGAGGCTAACTGCCATCTTGTAGAATTTCAACGTTCAGACTGATGGTAGATCCAGGTTAATCAACGTTCAGGCCGATAGGGAAATCCAGGCTAATCAAAGTTCAGCCTGATAGGTAAATCCAGGCTAATCAACGTTCAGGTTGATAGGGAAATCCTGGGCAGTCAACGTTCAGGCTGATAGGAAAATCCAGGTTAATCAACGTTTAGGCTGATAGGGAAATGGAGGCTAATCAACGTTCAGGCTGATAGGGCAATTGAGGGTAATGAACGTTTAGGTTGATAGGGAAATCGAGGCTAATCAACGTTCAGGTTAATAGGGAAATCCAGGTTAATCAACGTTCAGTCTGATAGGAAAATCCAGACTAATTATCGTTGAGGCTGATAGGGAAATCCCGGCTAGTGAATGTTCAGGCTCATATGGATATCAAGGTTAATCAACGTTCAGCCTGATAGAGAATCCATGTTAATCAACGTTCAGGCTGATAGGGAAATCCAGACTAATCATCGTTCAGGCTGATAGGGAAATCCAATGGAATCAACGTTCAGATTGATAGGGAAATCAAGGTTAATCCACGTTCAGGCTTATAAGGAAATCCAGGCTCATCAAAGTTCAGGCTGATAGGGAAATGCAGGCTAATCAACGTTCAGGCTGACAGGGCAATTGAGGGTAATGAACGTTTAGGTTGATAGGGAAATCGAGGCTAATCAACGTTCAGGTTAATAGGGAAATCCAGGTTAATCAACGTTCAGTCTGATAGGAAAATCCAGACTAATTATCGTTGAGGCTGATAGGGAAATCCCGGCTAGTGAATGTTCAGGCTCATATGGATATCCATGTTAATCAACGTTCAGGCTGATAGGTATATCCAGGCTAATCAACGTGTTATAATTTGTAAAAAGAATGTTGAACAAACGTTTCTTAGTATTGTATAATAATGTATTTAAAGATTTCGGCTTTTGTCGGCTTTTTGCCGACAAAAGCCGAAATCTTTAAATACATTTGAGAAATGATGTAAATACAGTGACGTTTCGGTAGGAACCAAAAGAATGGAACATGTCTAGACAGCATCATTACCTGTTGTTACTTTGGCGCTTTGGGAAATAAAAGAAGCAAATAATTAATGGAATCAAATTTCAGGCAATTCGAAAATATATAAATCGCAAAACAAAAACTAACAAAAACAAAACATATTCATGTGTAGGAGTCACATCTTGCGGAGATCTTTCTACATGCAGTGACCGCATTTACATCTTTTATCTCCCCGATTACCTGGCACCCAATCTGTTTAAATATTCTGACACAAAATACATGTCTCTTGAATTCTATAGTTGAGATTTCGGGGGTAATTCGTACAACACCGAACTATGACAAAACAACAGCAAAAACAAAAACACAATAATAATAATAATAATAATAATAATAATAATAAAACATGGATGATCTAACAATCACCTACTATACATGGATGATCTCAAACTCTTTGCCAAAGACGACAATGAGTTGAAAGGCCTCCTCAATATTGTAAAATACTTCAGTGACGACAAATAAACCATAATGCACTCACTGCATCTGCAACGAACCTAATTCATAGTCAATACTCTTCCCGTACCAAATGAGCTGATATAGACAAACCCCGTACGTATCAGTGGTTTCGTAGTATAGGGTTAAAAGCTGAAAAAGAAAGTTTTATTCTTGCTGCACGCGTCAAATACTAACTAGAAATTACCAAGTACACATACTAAAAAATCTGTTCTAACCCGACATGCAGATTCTGTAATAAAAATCCAGAAAGATTGACCAACATGCATCAGGTTCCACGGTGTTAGCATCCACTGAAACTCGGCATGATAGATTGGGCTAATATATGCACTGGTAAATATGCAACTTTTACAGGAAGGAAACTGCAAGAAAATGGTATGAACATCAGCCAGAATAGGTTACAATTTTATGGAACTTTACAACAAACACAGACAGAACAATCAAACCTAATTGCCCAGACATCGTGATCAAAGACCACAAGAACAGAATTTGATTTCTTATTGACATGGCAGCTCCTGCAGATTGTAATGTATCTTTGAAGACCTTAAAAAACTAACAAAATACAAGGATCTTGAAGTGGAAATCTAAAAAAAATGTGCTACAGGAGGATATCAATAATTCCAGTTGTAGGAACCCTAGGTTTGATTGGAAAAGTTTTCTATGAACTCATGCTTTAAAAAAGAAATACAAAAAATTATACTCACACGTACATCTCACGCATTATGAAATGCTTTATCAATGTAAAATGTGTGTGATCTTTTATTTTCTTTTTTTTTATCAGTGAAAAATGTCATGAAACTATTTCTGACCTTAGGTCTCTTGTTGGGACCCAGAATGAAATACAACAGAAATTAAAGGAAATCAATGAAAATTACTTTAAAAAAAATATTGCGAAATAATATGAGGTTTATCCTGGATATATCTACTTATTTTCCATATCTTGAGAAACTGAAGAATGTGAATTTATTAGCCAATCAGGGGAGACATATCTGCGCGTGCAATAGCAGACTCTTTCATATGGTATTACCCAGTTGGCAATGGGAGGCGATCGAATGTTGATTATGCTTACTTACCTCAGGTGGCAACCAATGCAGACTGAAAACTGAATTCAAAAAACAACCTGAAGATAGGTGGCGTTCTATCAGTTTTATTTTGCCCTAGACACGCCCACTACTTCTATAAACAAAATGAATGCGATGTGCCACTATGACACTAATAGCTTATAGAACACTGGATTCAGTGGGTTTACATAAACTCAAGGAAAGCTAAATCAATGGTAAACAAATTTTAGGGGCTGGTGAGGGGGGGGGCAGGATTTTAACATAGTAGTGTTTGAAAATTTTTTAAAGTTTTTAGCTAGCGCTTTGATTCATAAATATAATTTTAAACTGGACTCTAATTTATGCATTAATACGGTGGAGTAATGGATAGCGGTTCGGATTGAGGAATCGGAGAACCGAGTTCGAATTCCAGTCGAATCCATTACATTCACTTACGTGCTAATACCCAGGGGAAAGGAATGATTCCTCTTCTTCTCCCCCCCTCAGCTATGGGTAAATTGCAAGACAGACCAGATGACAACTGGTCTACTGCAGAAAAGAAATGGTAACCTACTGCGGGAAAAATCTGCCTCGTCAGTCATGTATCGAAAGATACATGATCGCCTAAGCGTGTATCACCCATGGCACATAACTGACTGGTGTTTAGCTAAACTGAACCTTTATCTGTTAAACCATATCTTTAAAGAATGGTTCAATTCACAATGTTTTTTTTTTAGATCATTTTATCCCAAACAAGGCGGGAATGCCACTCGTATGCAGGGAGTTACAGAGAGCGAAGGTGAGAGAAAATATTGGATATGGGCAATGAAAAGATAAAAGCTGAACGGGATTCAAAAAATATAGAAGATAGCGATTGTGGTTGCATTTAAATTTATGGAGATTCTAGTTATCATGGAGGCAAGGAAACGAAACGGAGTTCCACAGGTGGGAAGTGTGAGAAAAGAAACTGTCGGAGTAGAAGTGGTGGTTACATTTAAATAATTCAATAGTCAAAGGGTGGGACCTAAATGCCAATCTAGTAGCAGACTTGAGCTCAGGTCGTCTGGACACCAGGGAAAAAAACTCGTCAGAGCAAGAGCCATGAAAATAAGCTGGACCCTTATTTTGTATCCATCAAGTTAACTAAACTAAATCTTTACCAGTTTAATTATATTTTTAGAGTGGGTTTCAATTTACAGTGTAAATATGATGCTAAGATGGACCTTTACTTTGTGTCCATCTAATTAACTACACTCAGTTTTTATCTGTTACTTTAAACGTGTAAATAAATAAAACATATACCTGAAGATATACGAGCTAAAACACAAAGTTATCAATTTATTTTCATTTTTCTGTGTCTTTTTATGGTCACCGAGAAATCAAGATTTGAAAAAAAAAAAAAAAAAAATAAATAAAAAAGAGAGAGGATGAAATAAAGAAAAAATCAGCGTCTCTTGTCTTGTAAGGCTTCATAATTGTTCAGTTTATGCTTGTGTATGATCCTGCAAATAATAAAAGACCAGACAATTCAGGATAAGTTTACACGACACATTTTCTTTTGAAACAAGAGAGACTGTTCTTACTCATATTTTAAAATTTACACATTTAAAAAAAAATAGAGTTGTAAAGGCTTAGACTCAGCTAAAACGTAGCAAGCAATAACTGACTATTACTAAATAAAAAAACAAGTTATCTCCCCTAGACATGAACAGAAGGACGGGAGCAACCCCGTCGTAGATTAAATAAAGTGTTGAGTTCTGATGTAATGGAATAACCAGTCACCCCTATGAATGATTACATTATAGGTAGTAAGTACCTATAAAGTCAACCGTCTACCAGAGACTTAAGAAAGATTTAGAGTGAGACGAAGCAAGCACGTCCAACCTTCCAATTAGTGGCACTCATTACTAGATTGACCTGTGTGTATAACTGTACTGTATTTCATATTGTACTGGTTGTGTACAATAAATCTTTCTTCTAGTATCCACCTGGTGTTAAGTATTTATTCCCTTAGCACGGAATATAACAAGTTCGAAATTCCCTGAAGGTTACTAATATTGACAAGTGCCTGATGAAAGCTGAAAGATATAACGACCGAAACGTCATGAGATAAAGATATTAGTCAGAATGTAAATAGTGTAAACGAAAAAAATATCCAGTCAAAACAAATTAGATTTTCAAAAAAGACTTCATAATGGTGCTGATTTTCAAATCAGATATGTTTCTTCTTTTATGTGCTGCGTCTCTTCAGGACGTAGACGATCATGGTCCTCCACATCTTCCTGTCCCTTGTAGCTCATAATAATTTTCATCTTTTGTTATTTCTCCCAAACCCTGCTCTACGATGCATTTCCTCAAGCCCATCATGCATGTTACACGCTGTTTTCTTCTGTGAGTATCAGGTTCTCCAAGCCCTCTTTCCCCATTACGTGCCCCAGAAATTTCACCTGCTTCTTCCTGATGTTAGGTATAAGTTTCCTGTATGTTTCCATTTTCTTCAAAATCTCTTCGTTGCTCACTTGCTCGGTTCATAGTATCCTCAGTATCTTTCTCTAGCACAACATTTCTGTTGCTTTAAATATCGTCTTTGAGGAGACATAGTTGAAATCTTGTTGATGCAAAAAGTACTATTTATATATTCCATTATAACAAACTTAACATTCTACCCTACAGAGGGCGAGTTTTCAGCTAGCTGCTATAATTTGTACCGTATTTCTGATACCGAAAGAGGTGTTTATGAGGGGATTTTTTTTTTATAGGAAGACAGACGATATTTTTAAGGTAAGAATGATTTAGACGGGAAGACGGGCATTCAGAAGATGACTGGGTGTTAGGCGAAAGAAAAAAGATGGTGGTCGAATCAGAATTCTTCTCTGTCAATCTTTGACACGTTTTAAAATCTTTTGCTCGATTTCTAAACGCATTATTCAAATCTTAACGCCTGTTTGTCGACATTGCTAACATTAAGATATACATTGACATCGAAAGACGAAGTGTGAGATTTGAAAGACATTTTAGCAATATAGTAAATTTGAAAGGATAGAAAGGCGAAAAAATCAAAGAGAAAAATAAGAAGAAATAATATATTAAACAAAGAAATAAATTTTCGAATGATAATGGAAGGAAAGAGAAAAAGAAACTAAATGATACAATGAAGAAAATTGAAAGGAAAGAAAGGATAGATGAAATTATGAAAAGAAAAGCATGTAAAAAGTTTGAAGAAATGGAATGTCCGAATCAGGGTATAAAAAGAATGGGAGAAATAAGAAAATGAAGGAATGTGCGAATAAAAAAAATAATGTATATGAAAAGAGGGAGAGGAAACAACAGGTATAAGAATGAAAGATGAAAGTGATGAAAATAATATTGAACCAGTAGAATAAGCATAGCAACGTAATATATATATATATATATAAATATATATATATATATATATATATATATATATATATATATATATATATATATATATTAGGTTGGTGCAAAAATAATGACGTAATAATGTCGTTTTTTGACGTATTTTTTAACGTCAAAAAACGACATTATTACGTCGTTATTTTTGCACCAACCTAATACATGTGCGTGTGTGTGGTACTTATTGAAAAGTGCTCAATATTAGTGATAGAGTTAACATAATCGCAAAAGCGTGAAACAAACTCATATCCATACAATTAAATATATATATTTCCAATTACAACCGTTATCTATTACACCACCCCGTATCTACCTGATATTCCCAAGCGGCCATCCATCTACATACTGACCAGGATCAATGTGGCTTAACTTGGATGATCGTACGGGAGCCGATGTTTCAACGTTATATGGTCGTAAGCCTGTATGTTTTGTGTGTGTGCGTGTGCGTGTGCGCACATGTGAGTGTGTGTGTGTGTAAGCCCTAGAAATTAGGGTTACAACTCAAAATTTCAACAGTGAAAGTATGAGACCTAGCTGTCAAAGACAGAGAGAGAGAGAGGGAAGGAGAGAGAAAGAGTGGCTGAAATAGAGAGAGAGAAAGAGAGGGGAAATGAAGATAGAGTGAGACAGAGAGTGAAAGAAAGTGAGCGAGAAAGAAGAGAGAGAGAAAGAGAGTGGGAAATGGAGAGAGAGCGAGAGAGAGAGAGTGAGAGAGAAAGCGAGAGAGAGTGAGTGAGAGAGAGAGAGTGAGAGAGAGTGAGTGAGTGAGAGATAGAGAGAGAGAGTGAGTGATAGAGAGAGAGAGTGAGTGAGAGAGCGAGAGAGAGAGTGAGTGAGTGAGTGAGTGAGTGAGTGAGTGAGTGAGAGAGAGTGAGTGAGTGAGAGAGATAGAGAGAGAGAGGGAGAGAGCGAGAGAGAGAGTGAGTGAGTGATAGAGAGAGAGAGAGAGAGAGAGAGAGAAGAACGGTAACAAAAATGAAAAAAATAACTAGGAACAAAATAAAAAAAAAGTAAAAAGGAGAAAAATTAAATGAATAAAAACGAAAAAGACTAAAAAAGAATAAAAATAAAGAAATATATAAAAAAAAAGAAAGAATTCGAAAGAAGAAATGAGATTAAATGAAATGGAAAAAATAGAAAAATAAATGTTTCGAATATCTTATTTTTAAACATTCAAATCTTGCAGAACAACAATCATTTTTTCAAAGTTTCTTATTAATTATATTTGAAAGAATTTTGAAATGTTAAAAACGACTAATTATGTTTAAATATTTTAAGTAAGGAATTCGACACCATTGAGAAATATAGTCAGAATTAATTTCTAGATCATTGGAGAGAATTTCTTATTCTCGAAGCAAAATAAAAATATCTCGTCACGGAAAGATATTAAAATTATTTTCAGTAAAACAGAAAAAAAAAAAGACATTCAGGTTTCCTTATATTCTTGTAAAATTTTTAAATTCTCTTTTTTTTTTAACAATTTTGTTTTCAGTTCAAACTGAGAGAAGGTGTTACCATCAGATTCTCAATTAAATTATTAACCACCTCTGATAAATAATAATAAAAGATAAATACAATTTAATACACAACCACACAGACACACATATACATATATATAAATTTAAAAGTGGACACTGATGTCAATACCGAATGGCGACAGTCTATTTCGTGCTTGAACGCAATCTTCTGGTCAAAGTATTTCGTTCAGTGATGAAACATTGTTGCCACTCGGTGCTGACATCAGTGTCCACTCTATTTACCTCAACCTCTGATATGGAGCCCTTTCTCGCATAAAAGTAGTATAGCTAAAAACTATATATATATATATATATATATATATATATATATATATATATATATATATATATATATACACACATACATACATATATTCATTTCTGTAGTTTAGTGCTAGCAGCAAGCAGAAATATTTCTTCTCCCGATGATGGCCATTTCGGCCGAAACTAGTCGAGGAATCTAAATGGAATAATAATAAAAAAAACGAAAGAATATTAATCTACAACCCAGTGTGTCTGGGGATTTTAATTTTTTAATTTTTTTATTGTTCAATATATATATATATATATATATATATATATATATATATATATATATATATATATATATATACAAACACACACACACACTTACACACACATATATAGAGTCATCGACGAACAGACTGTTTCGCAGTATCACAGCTCTTCAGTGTGGCTAGACGTCCGATTGCTTCAAGCCGGTATCATGTATGTGTGTGTGTTTTTACAGCGTGGTTCATCTTTTACAAGGCCCGGCGGATACTCGAGGTAGATAGTTACGTGTGGAGGCCATGTGTGTGCATAGGAGTGGAAGATAACAATTCTATCCTTGAACAGGTTAAAATTGTAGTAGTGATCAGAGGAACAATTTGTTGAATGTCGGTTTCAAGGGCAGTGGTTCGCAGGAAGAAGCTGTTCAAGTGGAACTTACTTCCCACCAATGAAATACAGGGAGAATGTTGTTGATTTACTATTGTGTAAGTGGCATGTCGTGTCCTTACTGAGAACACTTAGAGGCGACAGTCTGTTTCGTCAGGCCACGACGATTACGTCTAGCATGAAACAGACTGTCGCCTATAAGTGTTGAATTCTATGTTCACTTTTATATTTACACACGCTCTATCTGTGATATTGAGCACTTTATCCCATAAATATAGCACATTTTAAGACTATATTTCTTCCCATATATATATATAGAGAGAGAGATATATAAAATTAACCCCTCCCTATACTTTATATTGTCTGTTTAACTGCCACTCTCAACCCCCTCTATTAAATTACAAAAATTACACTACCCACCAATTTCTAATCCCATTTTACCTCTCAATTCGTTGTTGGAAGTTTTACCTGATGATCCTGAATCCTTAAAAAAGGATTTAGGTGAAATAAATTATCGTAATGGTACCTTAAAGTGGTTTGTTTTTCATTACATATTAGCTCTGTCCTAACATTGAGCTCTCAGGATTTCATCCTCTTTGGATTTACCAATTCGGTTTACCAAGTTCCTTATAACTTAATTATATATATATATATGTATGTATATGGCCTGACGAATATATAGCATGAAACAGTCACCTCTAAGTGTTGACTTCTATGTTCACTTTTGTATATATATATATATATATATATATATATATATATATATATATATATATATTATAATTAAATATAAGATTTACGTAAAATGATAACGTTGTTCAAGACTGCATATATATATATATATATATATATATATATATATATATATATATATATATATATATATACATAAACACAGGAAAACACACACACACACATATATAGGTATTGATGTGGATAAATCAAATAACTTGATATTAGCAACCGCATATGCGTGCGTTAGCGTGAATACACAGGTAAGCGAATAAATATTTACTCAATTTAAGGTGTAAACAAAACATTGCTCAATGTGGCTAGACAGAGCTAAGAACTATATATTAATAAATATACATATACCTACATTCGAACATAAGTATATTAATATAAATAGTGGACCCGTTCGTCGCATTCGACGTATCAGGGTCAAGTAGCTCAGTTCCTGAGAACCAACAGCCCAGACACCAGCACATATGATTTGATTATAGTGGTGAAGCATCTACACTTTTTGAAGGGCCGAATACAGAGACCTGGTGCACTACGTGCCACAAGGTCCCCAAACGACCCTCCGCAGGTTTTGAATTCAGAATTGTTGTTGTTCTAGACCAGTTGCCATCCAAGGATATAGAGCCCAGTCCTGCTATTTATCCATAGCTGGAGGGAGAAGAAGAGGATTAATACCTTCCCCAAAGGTATTAGCACGTAAGTACGAATAATCTTGGGAAAGGTATATATATATATATATATATATATATATATATATATATATATATATATATATATGTATGTATAGTGCAAAAGAGTGAGAGAGTGGGAGAGAGAGAGAGAGAGAGAAATATCATATATTTATAATCTGCAAATAGATACAAATGATTGTATAATTTCTGCTTTGTATCAATTCCCACAATCCGCTGCTCGAGATCGATTTATTTCAATCTCATTATTATGCAACCTTTCTTTCCATGCGAGAGAGACAGTGTCGATAAAGTCTATAGATATAGTCTACATCGCCAGCAAGTAGAAATATTCTCTATAAATATGCTCTCTAGATATAGTGGCGATTGCCAGAAAATGGGATCACATTTCTTGAGACATTTCTTTCTTGTGAGAATTGAATAAATCTTTATCGTTATTGATGTCTTAAGATTCTGGAGAAGTTACCATATTCCATATTCTTGAAAACAGTCCTGTTATGCATCGGGTTAAAAGAAAAATGAAATAGGAATAATATTCGATCATTTGTTGGAAGAATGGTCATTTTTGCAGAAGTTCATCTTATAGAAAAGGTATTACGTTGGTGCAAACATAATGACGGTTTTTGACATTAAAAAATACGTCAAAAACCGTCATTATTTTTGCACCAACCTCATACCACAGTCAATATTGTCCGATGAAATTCATTTGGTGAATTTATTAGATTTAAAGGGAGTGGTTACCCGCCTTGAAAATCGGCATTAAAAAATGTTACCTTTCAGCTGGGGGCAAAACTGACATTATAGAACAGGTCCTCTATAATCTTGATCTAGATACAGGGCCGATGCAGATTACCCACAAACCCTACGACCGGGGCAGGGGTAGATTGAGTGTACGCCCCCCCCCCGGGTAGTATTTTGAGACTCTTCCTATCTTATCAACATTTACTTTTTTTTTTCTACCTACATTTACATATGTTACAAATTAAACTAAGCACACCTGACTATTAAAGAACCAAAAACATTTCAGTGGATTTTGACATAATTCGGGGTTTTTTTGTTGTTCAAGAAATGAATTTGTTTTGCTCATACTAAATCTATAAAAAAAATCTATAAAATTCACTATTTTTTATCCGTAATGTTGAATGTGTTAACCTTTCAGCCCGGCGTCCTTGAATAATTTTCGTCCTTCTGCCTGATCTCCTGAGTCAAAATTCGTAAATAATTGGTATATAATGTCACACGGTAGATATAACAATAGTTACAAGTGTTTACCCACCGTTCAACCGGTGGCTGAGCATTACGTCATTTTCTCTACCACCGGTAAAGCGGTAGTTTGGGCTCAAAGGGTTAAATTATTCAAATTTGTAACAAAAAAAATCACAAGTTGATGTTAAAAATTTATTTAAGGTGGAATGATCTATTTTGAAAGGTCTGTAATATGTATTTAGATACATTGTATTTATTTTCAATTTTTCTAGTTGAATTGTTCACCTATATTGCATATGATCCATTATTGTACATAATTAGGCTACAATAAAATGTGTATTTTATATGAAGACTATTTTATGAAAATTGAGATACAATAGAATTGGGGTGTGTGTATCATAGATTCGGGGTGGGCGACACGATGTCCTGGCACTGGTTCTGGGTAGATGCAATCAAATAGTAAAACATTAACTGGTTATCATACAGTCACGGTGAAAGGGTTAATGAAAGATTTTTGAGAAATCTATTTGCACTTCCGGTTCAAATTGCGTTGGCAGAGAGACTGGGTTAAAAAGTGAATTTTCTTCAAAGATAAATTTCTAGTAATATTTTTGGTTAATTATAATTTGCTTAAAAAACGTCTGGCAAAAAAAAAAACAAAACAAAACAAAACAAAAAAAAAACTCAAGAAAACTTCGTGACTTTGTTTTGGTCTGGAAATCATCGTTAATTTTAATTTTTCCACAAAGGCAATTTTCCGTTTCTTTTATCTTTAAATAAAATTATTTTTTGAGATTTTTTTTTTTTATCAACCACTACAAAGAAAACTCAACGTTGAAACATAAACTCTGAAAACATTTGGCAAAAATTAAACACTGAACTCTAACTTTCTTATCTGTCGCTCTCTCTTTCACCCTTCGACACACACACATATATATATATATATGCATAAACTCTCTTCCCGCTCTCTCTCTCAATATACATACATACATACATATACATACATACATACATATACACACACACACACACACACACATATATATATATATATATATATATATATATGTGTGTGTGTGTGTGTTAGTGCGTGTGTGTGCGTGTGTATGTGTGCGTGTTTGTGCGTGCGTGTTTTGTAAAGTTCTCAGCGTAACCAAGAGGAAATTCCCCCAAACATTCTGACATTTTTGACATTTGGTCAGGTTTGGGAAGAGAGTGTATCGGAGGATATCATGGACCGAGCGTGTGAGCGATGGATGAGATCCTTGGAGAAGATGCATGCAAGGAGGAGGCTTATACTTAACATCAGGAAGAGGCAGCTGAAGATTCTCGGATGAGAAAGGAAGGCCTGGAGAATCTGATACTCACAGGTCGAATAGAAGGAAAGTGAAAGCAACGCATGGCCATATCTGGCGGGATTAAGCAAGTGGAAAACAGAACATGGTCTGGGGGAGGTGCCAGAGGGACGAAACTTAATGAGAACAACAAGGGATAGGGAGAAGTGGAGAGCCATGATCTCCTACGTCCTGAAAGGGTACAATACAGAAAAAGAAAAAAGATCGGGGCGAGCATATTTCACCAACTTCCCCACACGCGCGCGAGCGCGCACACACACACACACACACACACACACACACACACACACACACACACACACACACACACACACGTGAGCACACACACATGTGAGCACACACACACACACAAACATCTATCTATCTATCTATCTATCTATCTATCTATCTATCTATCTATCTATCTATCTATCTATCTATGCACACAAAACATCCAATCTGTTCTACCTATCTCAATGTGCTTATCACCTTCTATCCGTCTGTCTCTCAAACTACTAATGTTATTGTTCGATCATATCACTGATCTTGCGAGGATATATGTATATAAGTCTAAAATATTAGGTTGGTGCAAAAATAATGACGTAATAATGTCGTTTTTTGACGTTACAAAATACGTCAAAAAACGACATTATTACGTCATTATTTTTGCACCAACCTAATAAAATCTGTTAATACATACACCCACTCATACATGTATATTGTGAGGTATTCACTTACACCATAGTAGGTGGAATTTTTAATTGGTTTTACAAAGAATAAAACAGGAAAATAAACGCGCACAATACAAAAAAACATGGTAAAATGTATATTAATGCAATTTTATTTATGTATTTGTGTGTATAGGCCTGTGTATTTTTTACGTTACATTCTAAAAGGGGGAAATTTACTTTGTAATATTACAAGTCATATCACAGAGGGAAGTTACACACGTGTTGTCATTCTGACGGTTCTTGGGTGAAGAGATTGAATCTAATGCCTGTATTTCCGACAGGAACAGTTTTTGTTGCATGCAGGGAGCAATTTTATTATTTTTATTTTTTATTTAATTTATTTTAAACAAGATTGAAATATTATTGTTTTATTTTATCTATAATTGTCATTATTATTATTATATGTTTTATTTTTATTTATCTATAATAATAAGGATATCCCTACATAATACACACACACACAGACACACACACATATATATATATGTATTATGTAGGGATATTATCATTATAAATAATATATATATATATATATATATATATATATATATATATATATATATATATACATTATAAGGGAAGCACGTGAAGCATAAAAATTAGTCATATTTTTGTGATGGGGGTCAGGTGCTCTCATCCTTTCTAATAATTGTAGCTGACTTAATTATCCCGTATTTTGATTAAATCGCCATTTTTTTTTTATTCTTTTTCCTAAGCTCTCATCAAGGTTCACTGAGATGATCAATGTTTCATTATTTCCTCGTAGGGTTGGACTTTCCGGATATTGGACATACGATTGACAAATCTATCTATCTATCTCTACATTCTTTGCAACCCCCACTCCCACTTCGATCACACCCATCACACACGCGTTAAATATACACGTATCTAAAGCACATAACGTACATTGACGCACACAGATATCGTGAAAATTAATTCTAAATTTCCCTTTGTTATTCCATCTTTCTTGCTCTCTCCCTCTGTTCAATTCTATGTAACTATTCTTCAATCTATTTTGGGAACTGCTTGGTTCGTGAGGTTGTTGCACATCGCTGTTAGAACTCAGCTTAAAATGGCAGCGTTTGCAAGACTGGTTTCCAACACTCCTTTGTCGTCCTGGGTATGGCGATAAACTACATCCGGCAGCAAGGATTTTGATCAGCTAATTAGAGGTTTTGATGAGTGTGGAACCACCTCTTAACTGCTGTTCTCCTCAAGTCCACCTTGACTCGAGGTGGTAGCACCTGTTAGGGTCCTAACTATGGTCAAATAAGGAACTCCCAAACGAAAAGACTATGAAAGTTTAAAAGTAATTTTTTATAATAAAATGACCAACGATACATTTTTAAAGCAAAATGGCCAGTGATACATTTTATAGTAGAAATATCAATAATACATTTTACTAGAAAATGATTAACAGAAAATTTTGAGGAACGTGGAACCACCAATTGGTGTTGTTCCCAAGTCTACCCTGATTCGGAATGGTAGCAACTGTTAGGGTCCCAGCTATGAGCAAATAATAATAAAAAAAAATGTCAGCATTACATTTTTGAAGAAAAAAAATTATTAGTAATACATTTTTGTAAAAGAAATTAATGTTGTTAGTTTATCTTGATGTTTTGACTCTTTAAGGTGTATTTTTTTTTGTTGTTTTGAATACTAGTGTTTATTCCAAGCTGTCATATATTGAGTGAGCATTTTCCTGTTTTTTAACAGACATTTAACACTCCATTCCCACTGTTAAATAAGGTGAGGTTGATAGTAGGGGAGAGATGTATAATATACAGGGCCTCTTTTATAGAGGAACATTTTCAGTAATGTGATTTATATAGAATTTTAGTGTTTTTGACCAGAATTTTTTTAAAAGCTTCTTGTAAATTGTATGTAGATGTTTTTTTTTTTATATAGTACTTTGCTCTGATAAATTCAATGCCAGGAAAATTAAATTTCGGCATTAAATAACCCACAAGGACTTGATATGCTGTTAAACAAACAAAACAGAAAAAACAAAACAATCTTTAGTAACATTCTACCTCGAATGACTCTTAGGCCTTTTACAGAGTGAACATTATAAACAAAAACTTATCTAGTAGAGTCAATGATACACATATCTATATATACCTTTTATAAGCATCGAGTCTCTCCATTAATGATGCTAAAAGAATTGATCTTCGTTTGATGCAAAAAAAGTTCTGTTCCATCTGATATAGTGGGTGGCCACTGAAAAACTGAAGGCTTTGAAAAACTTTTTCGCAGCTTATAGAGTATCCCTTTGGGATTAAAATGGCTACGTATGATGTCCAGCAACAAATAAAACTAATCGAATTTTTCAATTGCAATGAAAGATCAATTATTCAAACTCAGAAAAGATACCAGAAACATTTTAATGTCAGAGCATCTCCTAGCGATAATATGATTCGGAACCTAATCGCCTTGTTTGAAAGAACGGGAACAGTCAGCGATCTTCCGGGAAGAGGTCCTAAGTACACTGCACGCACTGACGCAGAGGTGGAAGCTGTACGTCAGAGTGTCCTTGAGGATCCATCAGTTCCTACCCGTCTTCGCTCTGCTCAACTAGGCATCGACATAACATCGCTTCAAAAGATTCTGAAACTGGTTTTAAAAATGCTTCAATACAAGATTCAAATGGTCCAAAATTTACTACCCTAAGATATTTATTATGCTTGTAAAAGTTTTTTTTTTTTTTTTATATCAGTCAGTATTTCGGTGGCTATCCTGTATAATGCAAGGGAAATCTTAGAAGTGTCTTTGTGTACGCTTAATCTGTAATAATTGTTTATGGAAAAGAAAAATTTAATTCTGTATCATTTATTCAACTTTTAATTATGACAGAATATAAAATGCACATTTGACAATGTTAACCTTTATGGTTGATTTGAGGAAACATGATAGTCTATGAAAAAATGATGTTTATGATAGACATGCAGTAGGTGCAAGCACGTTTCGGGAATGGCTTGCAAGGATTGAGAAAGGGATTTGGGGATCGAGAAGAAAGAATAATCTAGAATTCTCAAATTGAAAAGTGACGAATGGGTGGGTATTTTGAAGGAAAATCCGGCTCAAATAATTAGATTAAAATTTGAATGCTTTAATTATTTTTCAAAGTCTTATGTCCAGAACTGAGAAATAGAATTAACTAAACGTAAACCAATCAGATTTTTGCTTCATCGACAGAGGAAAATATTTTTTTTTTCAAGAAAGTGACGATGCTAGCTAAGTCGATTCATACTTAAGCTTATTTATATTTATAGATAGATAGATTGATACGCTTAAATATGAATCGACTTTATCTAACTCACAAGATAATGAGAAATACAACCAGTAATGGCGAATGTTCAGTCTCTACTTGAAGCACATGCGCAGATGCGGACAAAAAGGTCAATTAAAAAAGAATGATAAATGTAAATACCTATAGAAGCTATTATAGGTAGTAAAAGATGAGTAAATTGACACAGACGTGAATAACAAGCGAACAGAGTCTGTTCTCGCTCTCTCTCTTTCTTTCTCTCTCTCTCCCTCCCCTCCCCCTCTCTCTCTCTCTGCATGGAAAATTGCTGCCATATATGGTTTGGAGCCCCTTCTGTTTGTCTCGGGGTTCTTGATAAGATCCAGAGACGGATAAGCAATGTAATTGGCCTTGATCTGGCATCACGCCTGCATTCGCTCTCTCAAAGACGTGCCGTCGCCGCTCTCTGTCTTTTTTACAAATACTTTCATGGTAATTGATCCGATGAGATGCTTTCGCTGGTTCCCAGACTTCATGAATTCAAGCATCCTACGAGGCTGGCATTCCGCTCTCACCCTTTCACTGTTGAAACTGTTAAATGTAGCCGTCTCTTCTACCCCAATAATTCATATCTCACACCTCTCTCCTGTGGCACTCCCCTTCCTTTTCCTGTTTCCATATAGATATAATCTCCAACTATTCAAATGTAATGTCAATAGACATCGCCAGTTGCCTTGGTCTATCCACTATCCTTCTCCTCACCCTTTCCTCTATCACTCCTATCTGCTCTCGCTTTAAATCCTCTGTAATCCCTTGCGTGCTAGTGGCTTCACGCCTTGCTTGGGGTAAAATGCTTAATATATATATATATATATATATATATATATATATATATATATATATATATATATATATATATATTAAAAAGAAGAGAGAAACCCCAAATGTTTTTGGTAGTAATGTGGATTATATTACAACAATAAAAGAAAAAATTCCGCATTACAACCCAAAAAGTTTGCGGTTTTTCTCTAATTTTTAATATACGCACTTTCTCTCGTACTATAACCTCTTCGTTTATCTCTCTCTCTCTCTCTCTCTCTCTCTCTATATATATATATATATATATATATATATATATATATATATATAATTATTTATTGAAAAAAATTATAACATAAATATGTTATAAAATCACTACAAAAATAGCCATTTTGTTTCAACACCTACGTTGTTTTATCAAGTGATGATGTTAAATGTAAAATTTTACATTCAACATCATCACTTGATAAGACACCGGAGGTGTTGAAACAAAATGGCTATTTTTGTAGTGATTTTATAATATATTTATGTTATAATTTTTTTCAATAAATAATTATATCTGCTCTACTCTGTACTGAGCACTCTTTTAAGAATAGTAATTGTTGGTTATTGGAATTCATTCCGTATACACCAATTATATACTTGGGTATATATATATATATATATATATATATATATATATATATATATATATATATATATGATTATAATACATCGCACATATAGTGCTGGTGTTAATAAAAGAGTGCTCGATGTAATATAACAGAGCTATTAAGTATATAATAATGCATAATACCCTCGCCGATGGCAGACAACTGACGTGATCATATTGAAACGGAACGCCGATCTTCAAAAATTTCAGTTGTCTGTTTTTATTAGTCTTACTCTTATGGTCATCGTCTTTTCATGTTGAATTAAATATAGTCTAATGTTAATTATGTTTTATGAATATGTCCTGAAGATGGTCTACTAGATCGAAACGTCCGACGTTGACATTACATTCACATTAAAACAGCATAATTGCATATTAGGATTTTTCTTTGTTTTATCCGTATATTTTTCTTCATACTGTCGGATCTATATCCATATATTTGCTTACACACACACACACACACACACACACATATATATATATATATATATATATATATATATATATATATATATATATAAGATGTGTTCTATTAATGATTGAAAGTGCACAGTATCAGGGATAGAGCGTATGTAAATATAAATATGACCTGATGATTGCGTTTAAGGATGAAACTGTGGTCGCTCAGTGGTAACCTCAATGTTGTGTATATATATATATATATTTATGACATAAATGCGAATGTCAGAGTATCACAATTTTTCAACATTATTTCTAGAGGCCGTAGCTCAACAGATTTTGGAATCATGTCGACTCCGTGAGCAAATTTAAAAATTCCGATCGGGATCCGAACCCGCAATCCTGAAATTTTGAATTCCTAACTTTTCATTACTGTCTTTGTTCTTGGTGATTTTTTAAGTGATTTTTTCGACGAATTGTTTTGTACAATAACAGTTTTTCTAACTTGGAAACACATTTGAGATTAACCAAAAGTATTGTGAAATCTAGCGAAAGTCTCACATGAAATAGAAATAATTGTTTGCACGCAAAGTAAGGACCTACTTCAAATTATCTTTAAATTAAGTGTCGACAGATGAATTATTGTTGAGAATTTAAAAGGTAAACTTAAATATTAATGCAATACGTAAATGCAGCGATCAATTTTGAGTTCTTCTGTAGTTCATTGTTGCCTATCGCATCTATTCCTCGCTACACGATGAAGTGTGATGAAGGTCCAATCAAGAGCCCTCCGTCGGAGCTAGATTAAAGGCTAATATATATATATATATATATATATATATATATATATATATATATATATATATATATATATATAAGACGTTTGGATAACTAACACAAAAAGACAATGTCTCATATCGGGAATATTTAACATCGAAAAACATAAAGAAAAAATTAATTATTTTTAATAATATGTGGAAATCTCCACCCTTTGCCTGATAACAGTTCCAAGACCGGAAACCCATGTAGCAAAATAATGGAAAAATAAAGCATAATATTTTTTTTAAAAATACGCATTACAACCAAAAACGTTTTCGGATTCTCTCTTCTTTTCAGAATATATATATATATATATATATATATATATATATATATATATATATATATATATATATATGGAGCATGTAGCTCATCTGCTTTCTCGAGATCCTGTACTTTATAATCCTTCATAAGTTTTCTATGAGGTTGAGGTCAGGAGATTGGGTCGGCCATGTCATAACACTCACCTGCTTCTCATCAAAGTATTCCATCATCAGTTTTGATTTGTGACAGGCATTTATCTTGCATAAAAATGAGCTTGGTGGGGTCGATTTGTACCCTTTTAGCAGAAGGGAACAGAAAAGTCTCTAAAATTCTCTTGTACTGCTCGCTCCTGGGGGTCTTTTCAATAGGTTTTAAGAAACCAGTTCCATGAAAAGAAAAGCATCCCCAGAACATTATAGTGAACGGATACTTGACAGCTTCTTCGGATATTAGATCGCTGATCCTTTGAATTTAGCTTTCGTTTCATCGGAGAAGAGAACATTTAGTAAAAAAAATCAGGTGAGTCATTTTTATCGAACAGCACTATATTCCGTATATTTCGTCAGCATATTTTGATTTAAAAATGTTTGATTAAACAATTTAGACATGTGATTACTTATTTTTAATAATAATATTTCGTAATCACTTATAAGTTTTCGTGTTTCAGGATTAAAGACACCAAGAAAAGTATTGTGTTTATATTTATTTTTATTTTTCCCGAGAAATTTCGATTACCCAAAAGGCTTTCCATGGGTTCACCTCTGGGTCCAACTTTTAGCAACTTTTATATGGCTAAACTCGAAAATAATGCATTTAATATTTTTAAAAAACCTCCATCTACCTAAGATATGTTGATATCCTCATCTTAGTAAAAACACTGATGAAATAATCGAACTACAAAACTATTTCCTCAAAAACTGTCTTTATATTCATATATGAACTTAATAATACTAATAAAATTCCTTTTCTTGATATATTGATAGACACCAATAAAATACATTCACTACCTCCCCATATTAAAACCTACTGGCATAAACTCGTGCACTCTTAATTATTAGAGTGAATGTCCTAACGACTATAATATAGTAATTATACAAAATTTAATAAACCGTGAAAAGTTAACTCATCCACAAGGAAAATTTTATATACTGAACTAAAAACATTAAACTTCCATTAATAACGAATTTCCTAACTACATTACTGATGAACACATATGGCGATCTATTGGAAATGTTGATATAAATCAAATAAAACACTAAACATCAATCTTTTATATCGTAATCAGATGCATTCTAAATATAAAGATGAAAAAAAATTCTTAAAATCTCATAAATATTAATAAATCTCCCACAGATCCCAGTAAAAAAAATAAAATAAATTATATAATTCAATACTACTAACTTAATCATCCGAAATAACTCCTCCCCACCAATTAACGTATTGCAAAAATTCAACATTATATATCATTTTAAA
>OZ010608.1:17163480-17168480 GCA_963932145.1 Acanthosepion lycidas | reverse complement strand
GTTGATGTGCATTTGGTTTTTGTACAATATATATACATACATACATATCTATCTATCTATCTATCTATCTATCTATATATATATATATATATATATATATATGTATATAAATAAAAAGAAAGAACAGTAAGATATATAATCCGGTGTTCTTATAGATATTTTTATTTTTTACAAAATAGTGCTCAATGTAAATTTACAGAGCATTAATATTATAAATTAATTGATTTAAAATATGGTGATTTTCGCTACACAGTTCTAACCATGTTTCAAAAATGGAAGCTAAAAGCGAATTAATTTTGTAATTAAATTAAAGACATTAGTTCAATTTCAAGGGATTCTAATTACATTTAATTTTTCTTAAAAGAAATATAGTATATTAATAATTAAAAATTAAAAGTGAAAATATTTCAAATCGTAGTTAAATAAAACGTATTCTAACCTAAACACCCCTCAAAAATCTTTAAATATACAAATAGGAAAAAAAATGCCGTAAGAAATTTTGCCGTTAACAATAAAATTTTAAAAAAATCCAGACGACATGCATTTAACGGATGTTAGATTTCATTGAAGAAAACATCCCTACCCCCTACCAAAACTTAACTAATAACTGATACACCAAAATACAGAGATAATGAACACGCAGACACCCCTGTCTAGTGGAAGTGGATTTATCTGCAACCTTGGAAACGTGAATTATGATTTTAGCTGTGTCTTTAATACCCAGTAATTTTAAAAGTTACTCCAAAATTCGCTTGAGGATGAAATGGAACTAATGTCTTTAATTTAATTACAAAATTAAATTCGGACCTTCCATTTTTGAAACATGGTTAGAACTGTGTAGCGGAAAAACCATATTTTAAATCAATTAATTTATAATTTATATATATATATATATATATATATATATATATATATATATATATATATATATATATAATCGACTCTCCCGTCGAATTCGACGTATGAGGGTCAAGCAGATCGGTTCCTATGAAACCGACAGTCCGATAACAGCACATGAGATTTGATTATAGTAGTGAAGGTTTCGTGTAGGACCATCCACACTTTTTGAAGGGCCGAATACAGAGACCTGGTGCCACAGGGTCCCCAAACGACCCTCCGCAGGTTTTGAATTCAGAGTTTTCCTTGTCTTAGACCAGTTGCTATCCAAGGCTATAGGACCCAGTTTCTCCTGCTATTTACCTATGTATATATATATATATATATGTATATATATATATATATATATATATATATATATATATATATATATATATATATATATAGAGAGAGAGAGAGAGAGAGAGAGAGAGAATGAGAGAGAATGAGATAGAAATTATGTACATAGAAATCGACACATGTTTCACTACTACTAACGTGGGTTGTTAATATATAGACAGCAGAGATGGTAAATTGTCGTACATCAACCCGTGTCCCTGGTCTTTTCTTTGGTGTCAATCTTATAGTTTATTTATAGTCCCGCCGATCTTTTGTGTATTTATTTATTTATCTCTAGTTTATTTTATCTATTTATTTTATTTGTTATGTATTGATTCTCACCCGATTCAAATCCCAAGAGCCACTCAAGGTGGAGCGCTACTCTGCTGTGTGGTATGAGCCTAAGAAAAGTCAAGATTGTTAAGATTTATCTATTTATTTATTGGATATATTTGATCCTGATTCCTGTGCACCGCCATGTAACTTTTCAGTCCCAAGCTGGTTTTGCATACCTTGTCGTGCATGCTGTAACACTCTGTGTCTGGGGAATGCTAAGGGTGATTTTTTTCTTTACGTAACTTCATATGATTCACACAGCCAGCTTTTGGAAGAAGTATGCGCTGACATATATATATATATATATATATATATATATATATATATATATATATATATATATATATATATAGATATATAAACACACACACACATATATATATATATGTATATATATATATATATATATATATAGTCTGACGTGCTGTACCATTTAGCTTCAAAGGAAGCGTGTAGCCGAATTACTTTTTTTAAAGTACAAATTTCCTATGATCCCTCCAGCATATCTGAACGTAAAGTTAGTCTATTTCATAAAATATAGCGTCATGTGCTTATGTTAAGATACGCTTCGAGCAGATATCCAACCAAACCCTTCCTACACGCACACACACCTGTGTATATATATATATATATATATATATATATATATATATATATATATATATATATATATGCAGGTTTCATTGAATGTGATGGGCAAGGAAAATATTTTTCTAATGTCTATCGAGAATGTAAAAACAAACCGTAGGACCATTAGAAAAAAATTGAAAAAAAAAATGTTGCTTTACCCTAAGAGTCACATTCAATAAACCCTGCATAAAGAACAGTAAAGTTGCTGTCCGAAAAATATATACAAATAGATAACTTTAAAATTTGTTGAGACACAGACACATACATGTGCACATAGTGTTATATGTATAAATTGAAATACATACAAAAACTATGTTTCTATCTATTTCATTCTTCATATCTATCTATCTATCTATCTATCTATCTATCTATCTATCTATCAGGTTTGTGCAAAAATAATGTCGTTTTCTCACATAGTAACATATGAGAGAAAACGACATTTCTTTTTGCACCAACCTAATATCTATCTATCTATCTATTATTATTATTATTATTATTATTATTATTATTTTCTCATTTTTCTAAAGATATGTCTTAATTAAACGGTGAATTGTCTATCTATCTATCAACATAGCTATCAATGTCATTCTTCATATCTATCTATCTATCTATCTATCTATCTATCTATCTATCTATCTAACTCAGCCTATTCATATCTATCTATCTATCTATCTGAGTCTATTCATATCTATCTATCTATCTATCTATCTATCTATCTATCTATCTATCTATCTATCTAAGTCTATTCATATCTATCTATCTATCTATCTATCTATCTATCTATCTATCTTTCTAAGTCTATCCATATCTATCTATCTATCTATCTATCTATCTATCTATCTATCTATCTATCTATCTATCTAAGTCTATTCATATCTACCTATCTATCTATCTATCTATCTATCTATCTATCTATCTAAGTCTATTCATATCTATCTATCTATCTATCTATCTATCTATCTATCTATCTATCTATCTATCTATCTATCTACAGAGTGCAATGTGTAAATAGTCGCCAGTTTATATTTTATAAATATAAACTGGTGGAAATTTACATGCGTGTTGTTTGATTTCGATTTTGTCGACTGGATATATCGGGGTGTCAGCTGGTCACCGTATGTGAATGACAGAACCATGACGTTTTTCACTTCACCAAAATTTGGAAACGGAATGCAGTACTGCTTGGCATTCGCGCCGAAATCTCTAATACAAATATTTCAGAACGTTTGCGTGTCAATCTGACGACAGTGCAGAGGATACGGAAAGAAGTGCATGATATATCCACTCTAAATGATGGGGTTTTGAGTGATCCCTTGTGATGTCGATGTTATGCCTCCATTCATCTTCCCGCAGGGCCTCAGACACTGAGGTATATAACAAGTACTTTGAGGAGGTAGTGCTGCCCTGGGTCAAGAGTGTGGCTACTGGATGACCCTATGTCTGGAATCATGCTCTATGACACACGAGCGAGAGAACCCAGACACGGCTGTCAGAAATTTCTGCGATATTACCACACCTTACATCTGGCCACCTAACTCTCCAGACTGCAACCCTCTTGATTATTATGTGTGGGGCGCAGTTGAGCGAGAGACCAACAAAACGACTTGTAACACCAAAATGAACAGAAGGGAAGAATTATAGCAGCATTCACAACTTAAACGAGGAGACCGTCCAGAAGAGTTGTAGGAGACTTTGAAGTCCTTCCGGAGACGTGGTGGAAGCTAATGGCGATTTTTTTAAAATAAATGTACTGTTTAGTTTTTCAAGATATTTTTGTGCAATTTTGGTAAGTATATCTGTTAAAATGAGATGTCAGTGCTATTTTAATTTTTGTGTCATTTAGTGTCTACTGGGGCAGCAGATCATTATTATTTTAATATATATTGTTAAATATAACAGACAATAAATGTCTATTATGTTTGATCAGGAGCCGTTCTAAACTTCGTATGTTTGCTTTAATTTCGAGTGAAAATAAAGACAAAATTTGTCCAACATTTAGATATTTTTTATTAAGCTGTTCCTTGATCTAAGCTTCCGACTGACATGTTCGTAAAACACCACTTAAGATAGCTCATGCTGACAAAACATTGGACAATTTTCGTCTTTATTTTCACACGAAATTAAAACAAACATACGAAGTTTAGAACGGCTCCTGATCAGACATAATAGACATTCATTATCTGTTATATTTACCAATATATATATATATATATATATATATATATATATATATATATATATATATATATATATATATATATATATATATATTGTGTGAAGCATTTGCTCTGTTCTTACAATGGGCTGTCTCTGGATCTATGTCCTTTTTGGAATTATCCATACGGATTACCAAATGACCATAAGACCCAGCTTCGAATCTCACCATGAACGATTTGTCAGAAAAGAAACTTCCTGATGTTACCGGGATGGATCGAGGTCGATCCCAGCGTGCAGCACATTTGGAAAATGCCTGAAAACCATACCATGGGTTGACCCAAGGCTTGTGAGTGAAACTTGGTAGACAGTACTCTTGTGGGCCGTCGATAGCTATGCTAGCACAAAGCACACAAGCCATCGAGACCGGGGGCTTGATCGTGCTGGCCTTGCTCAAATTGTTGACCACGCTAGATAACACGCTCTCTCCCAGAAACTGTAACTAAGGTCTGCTCAGCATAGATGCAGTATAAGCAGGTGGGTTCTGTAGGTGTTGAACAAACACACATGTGCCTGATCAAGAGTCTGCAATAGGGATTGGCTGACCGCCCTAGTAGACGGGTATTCTCGAATACGAGTGGCCATCTAATATATATGTATATATA
>OZ010608.1:17153480-17155980 GCA_963932145.1 Acanthosepion lycidas | reverse complement strand
ACTTAAATACACACACACACACACACACACACACACACATAGAGAGAATCCCCTGAAGATACTGAAAGGTCAAAGCCTGTGGAATCGACAGATCAACTACTTTACATATATATATATATATATATATATATATATATATATATATATATATATATATATATATATATATATATATATATATATATGTATATATATATATATAGTAGATCGGCTGTCGACCGGGTATGACCATCACTGAAATATCCTGTCCATCAGTTAACCCAACCCCACCGCCACACCGCATTCATTTGTTGTGTGAACGACTGTGGTTCATAAAAACAGCCAACGATCTACATTTCTTCTTTCCATATATGGCATGTCAAATCATCTCAGGGTTGTGAAAGTTATACACACAGACACACACACACGCACACACACACACACGCACGCACACACACACACATATATATGTGTGTGTGTGTCTATTTATTTATATGTATATGTACAAATCAATCAAACATATATATATATATATATATATATATATATATATGTTTTATATCGAGTGGTGTTTGAATGATTTGAACCTTTTAAAACCCTTTATTCTACATTCATCTCCATTACTTGATAAGACACCAGAAGTGTTGAAACAATATTGCTATTTTTGTAGTGATTTTAATAACTCTGTTATACTACATCGAGGACCATTTTGACAACTTGAACCCATAAATATCACACCTCAAAACTATATTTTTTCATCATATATATTTAACATACACACATATAGTGTTTCAGATTTGCTATCCATATAGAAGAATAGAGATCGGAGATAGAGTTTATAGTTATAAAACTGTTATATAAAGATAAAAAAATAAATACTATGCTACCTAAGAATCGAAAACCGAAAAGAGGAAATAAAAATATACAAATAAATAAATAAAAAATCAAACTAACAAACCAATCAAACCAAATAAATAAATGAAGTAATAAACAAATTAAAAAACGCTCCCGCCAAAATAATACTTAGAATAAACTACAGCAATCAACCCCAAAATTGAATAAATGTCTTTAATTATCTTCCCAAACCAAAACAAAACCATTAAATAAGCGATATCAATAAAACACCGATTAAAATAAAAAGAAATAAATATATAAGAAATAAAAATAAAAAATAAAAAATAAAAATAAAAATAAATAAAATCAAGGGAAATATTAGGTTGGTGCAAAAATAATGACGTGATAATGTCGTTTTTTGACGTATTTTTTAACGTCAAAAAACGCCATTATTACGTCATTATTTTTGCACCAACCTAATAAATTAACCCAAATAAATAAATAAATAAATAAACGACTTCCGGCAAAATAACCTCCAAAATAGACTACCCACAATGCACCACTGACACGTATATATAAATAGCCGAGAAAAACAACAACACTTGTGGCCTGACGATGGCGTCTAGCATGAAACAGTCTGTCGCCTCTATGTGTTGACTTCAATATGTTTCGTTATATTTATGTGAGATTTGCCCAATAGAACGGGGTTAGAACGTTTTACAGATATAAACAGCCTAATGATTGCATAAGGCCTGAGAATGACTATATGTATAAACATTATATCTTTTTATCATTATACTTAATTCAATGGTAGTTGGTAATTACGTAGATCTTATAGTGTACAAATTTCAGGTCAAAGTTTAACTAAGAACTTCTTCTCGAGATACAAACCTACTGTTCCTCCTAAGTTTAAACCAATTCTCACTTCATTGCTTAAACCAGACGCACGTCTCTGAAAATAGTGTCTGTTATATTTTCCTTACTAGATGCGACATTTAAAGCCAGTTACGCCCCTTGTTTTTTCTGTTTTTTTTTTTCATTTATTCAAGACACAAACGTCAACTCGTAGGAATATAAATATTTACAAACTTTTTGAAACTTTTTGAAAAGCTGAAAGCGAAACAGGTTAAAGTAAATCCATTTTAATTTTAATGATTTTTCTGTAAAAATAAATGCATTATAAATATTACATATGGATACATATTAGTTGTTTTCTTATTTTCTCTCTCTCCCTCTCTCTCTCTCTTTCTTGATATAAATATATATATATATATATATATATATATATATATGATAAAAATATAATTTTAAGGTATGCTATATTTATGAGTAAAAGTGATCAATATCAGGGAGAGAGCATCAAACCATATCAATAATTATTAATGTGTATTTATTCATGTATTTTCCATGTATTTATTTATATATTTCCTGTCCAATCTGCAGTGAGAATGGGGGGGGTATCAACTTAAATTCTTAAATTTATTTCTTATTAATTCCCTTAGTTGTTTTCATAAACTATACGAATAAAGATAATTATCTTCATTTACAAAAAATAGCCCCCGAGGAAAATGAGCCATTTAATTAATCATTTCATTTACTGCTACGTTTGTTAGATTGCAGTCTTATTTGTTATAACCTTTCATGTGAGGTACTCAGATATTTTTGACTATTAAGTGATTGTCTTGCT